>JASPKZ010001619.1:1687500-1715000 GCA_030220185.1 Diploptera punctata | reverse complement strand
AATCTCGTAGACTGCGATGGGCAGGACATATGACATGAATGGGGAATGGGAACTTCTAGTAGGAAAACCAGAGGGTAAACGCCCAGTTGGTAGACCAAGAATGAGGTGGGAGAATAACATTAACTATAATTTGAGAGAAGTAGATCATACAGGAGATGATTGGAAAACATTAGCTCAAGATAGGGATGTATGGAGAGCTTATGTCCGCGCGGCCATGAAGCTACGGGTTCGATAGTGCCAGTGAGTTATGCAGAAAGAGATGAACCCTCAATTTTAAAACAAATGATATTATATGCTCTTTGGTTTCTCTGGAGATCACTCATTTAATTTATAATATTTCTGTTATTATTATTATTACTGTTACTATCATCATCATCATCATCATCACTCCAGGGATTAGGCAATTGCCCGTTCCGACTTCATATTGCATCAGCCCAACGTCTTCTAGGTCTTCCAACATCACGCCTTCCTCTTGCTTGATAGTTCCTGGCTAACAATGGATATCTCTCCTTACTCATTCCATCCATGTGATCAATCCATTTCTGTCTGTAATTCGTGACTTTATCCAATAAAGGCTGTACTTTCAATTCCTCTCTTATATCCTCATTTCTTATTCTATCAAGTCTTGTACATCCTTTTACTTGTCTTAGGAACCTCATCTCCGCCGTCTGTATTCTATCCTTCTGTCTTTTCACTGGAGCCCAAGTTTCACATCCATACAATATTGTGGGAACTGCCATAACATTATACATTTTTATCTTGGTTTCTTTTCTAATTTTATTTTGAATGTTCTCTGTATTGTTCCACACACCATCTGAAATTTATTTATTTTGGAGTCAATATCTCTTTCCACATTGTAGCCAACATCACAGCCCAAATATTTGAAACTAGACACCTGTTCTATACTTTGATCTTCTAAAATAATTTCGGATCTCACTGGATCTCTCTTCCTCTAAAAGCCATGGTCTTCGTTTTCCTTACAGTAATCTTTTGATCGTATAACTTACATATTTCATTTAATGCATGCATTGATTTCTGTAAGTCGTCTTCATTTTTCTGTATTATGATTACATCGTCAGCAAATAGAAGATTATTTATGCACACTTTATTATCTATTCTTATTCCTGGATTTACTAAAACTTTCCATTTATTTAAAATATCGTCTATATATATATTAAACAAAGTGGGTGATAAACTACATCCTTGTCGTAATCCAGTATTTGTTTGATTGCATCTGTTCTTTTGAATCCAGTATCTATAATTATATTTGTGTCTTCATATAATTTCTTTATTGTTTCAACAAGGCACAGCGGGTATCTTTTCATTCGTAATATTTCCCATAATTTTTGTCTGTTTACTCGATCGAAGGCCTTATCCAAATCTATAAATCCTATGTGAGTTTCTAAGTTATGTTCTCTTCTCTTTTCTATGAGTTGTTTCAGTGTAAAGACATTGTCTATACATGACCTTCCCTTTCTGAATCCACTTTGATTTTCACTTATTATTACTTCTGTTATGTTTCTCAGTCTATTATTTATTATTTTCGTATATATCTTGTAGCCAGTATTCATTAAGCTAATCCCTCTGTAATTCTCGCAATTTCTTCGGTCTCCTCTTTTGAATATATTCTTCACAATTGCTGTTTTCCAAGTGGTTGGAATCCCATAGGTCTGCCAACATATATTAATTAGATGAAGTATTCGTAGTTTACACAATATTCCACTATATTTGATTAATTCCATATTTATATTATCTAATCCTGTTGCTTTCCTATTCTTAGTGGTTTTCAAAGCCATTTCTAATTCATTTATGTCTATTACATCAATATTTTCCACTTTTATTTCTGTTACTATTTTAGTATTATTATTTTTTGTCTTTCGACATTCCTGGTTTCTCTTCTGGCATGGCGTACTTGTAACCCACTTCTGAGGTTGGTGCGCCTGGAAGGCGGGGTTACGTTGCCCCGATCATATGGGTGATGATGATGATGATAGTGGTGCGCCAGGAGAGTCCCTAACCCTGATGATTGCGATGGCCATATGATTTCGGGGACCGTTTGGGCCTTAAAGTTTTCCTGACATTTGTCTTACAGGTGAGGAAAAACCCCGATAAAAACCTCACCCAGAAAAACTGTCCCGACCGGGGATCGAACCCGAGCCCGCTGCGTGACAAGGCAGCACGCTACCCGGAGACCACAGGGTTGACTTATTATTATTGTTATTATTGTTATTATTATCATTATTATTATTATTATTATTATTATTATTATTATTATTATTATTATTATATTTATAGTATAAATTGTTGTTTGTACTTGAAATTTACATTGCAACTTTTAATGTCTTTTTAACCCTTTATAATTATCATTGTACATAGAAAATCTGAACCGTAAAAATGTATTTGTATATTTGTGCTGCTTGGGAGGAAGAGACGGCCTATTGCCTTAACTCTGCCAGAATACATAAATCATTATATTATTATTATTATTATTATTATTATTATTATTATTATTATTATTATAATGACGGCTCCGTGGCGCAAGTGGTTAGACGGTTGCCTCTCACCACTGAGGTCCGGAGATCGAGTCTCGGCCACTCCAAGTGGGTTTCGTGGTGGACGAAACGGAGCTTGGTCAGGTTTTTCTCGGGGTGTTGACCCGTTTTCCCCTGCCACAATTTAATTGCACCATTTCTCCACATTTATCTCATACATTTCATTTCATTTCGTTCATCTGCCCCCCCCCCGTGATGGTGAGTCAGGCTTGGTCGGCCGGCACCCTCATCATTAACTGACCTCTATATATAAAGAGCTTCATCTCATCTCATCCCTCGTCCCGAACTTGAGTTGGGCACGAGTTGAGGATATTTATTTATAATACTATTTTATTCTGCACAATACAAAAAAGTTGCTTAATAAAACCAGGAAAGAGGTAATTATAACATTTTATAAGGTCTTGACAGTCCAAACGGAAGTGAAAACTAGACATTAAATAAATTTGGAAAAAAAAGGAAGATAGAAACCGCAGAAATGAGTTTCTTAACAAGGATAGCAGGACACACTTTAAGAGATTATATCCGCAATACCGACAATAGAGAACAATTACAAGTATATGAAATAGCAAATAAATTATATTTGAAAAGAAAAATATAATTTGTCCATCATTAAGATGTTTAAAAACGAATAACATTACCATTGAAAGAAGCACTACTGGCTTTATAAGTAATGTTTAAATTCCCAATAAAAAATCTGTTTAATAAAGAAGCCGCCATTTGCAAAAATCGTAGCAACGGTTCGTAGCAATTGGGGTTAGGGAATTAACTATGTATAAGAGAAAAATACGCGTTTAGATTGGAGGCCTAGGTAACTCAGATGGAAGAGCATTGACATAGAGAGTCAAAGGTCCTGGGTTCAAACCCCAGTCTAGGCGTATATTTTTCTTTTCAAATATAATTTGTCCATCATTAAGATGTTTAAAAACGAATAATATTAACATTCAAATATATTAGACAAGAAATTAAAATGGTTTCGACATATAAAGAGAATGGAGACATCTCGTCCATCAAAACAGGCTTTACAGTATATTCCAATATGTAAACGTTCCGTTGGACGTCCCATGTCCAGATGGAAGGACATGCTTCGAGTCGGCACAGGCTTACAGCCTAACTTTGAAGTCGAAGAAGAAGACAATACAAAAAACTACAACCATCTATGATGAAAAAGAGGAAACACTGAATAAGGTATATACACTAGCAGAAGGAAGCAGAGTGTTTCATTTTTTCAAAACACTTCCAATGAGAGTTGGTCTTTCTCTGCATAACACCGTCCAATTAAAATTCAAGTCTGGTTCAGGATTGTATAACTCTAGGATGAATGAAAAGAAATGGAATCATTACACGAGTAAAAACTAACATAATTATACGGAAGGCCTTAAAAAAACTCGCATGCAGCCAGGTTACGTACAAACCAGGTTAAACTATGTCACATTTTGTTCTGCTGGTGCTGTATTGTTTTTGCAACTGAAGTTTGCGGGCTGCGGCAGACTGGTAGCGGACGGACGTGTGGGATCGACTTTTGCCTTGTGAAAAGCGGGCTGGAGAGCTTTACTTCCCCCTCACACTGGAATCCAATATACAATACCTCCCCTGGCTATAGTGCTAGACGCCGCCATATTAAACTCAAGGAACGAAGCAACAAGTCTCGGCGTTTTGCAAAATCCCACCCGCATCACTCTCTGAGAATAGCCTTCCATCTAAATGACCTTACCTTAACAACTGCACGCCTCCCTTTAAATTCCTTTAATATTACGTGAATATCTAACAATTACTTTCTCAATGTACCAATTATTCTGCTTTAAATCACATTCTAATCACAATAATAATAATAATAATAATAATAATAATAATAATAATAATAATAATAATAATAATAATAATAGTAATAATAATAATAATAATAATAATAATAATAACCACAATCGTCCACCGCTGTGGTCTCGGGGTGGCGTGCTGCCTTGTCACGCAGCGGGCCCGGGTTCGATCCACGGTCGGGACAGTTTTTCTGGGTGAGGTTTTTATCGGGGTTTTTCTTACCTGTAAGACAAATGTCAGGAAAACTTTAAGGCCCAAACGGTCCCCGAAATCATATGGCCATCGCAATCATCATCATTCATATTCATCTTAGGTTAAGCTTAGGATTAGGGACTCTCCTGGCGCACCATTATCATCATCATCACCCATCATACCATCGGGGCAATGTAACTCCGCCTTCCAGGCGCCCCAACCTTTGGAGTGGGTTACAAGTACGCCATGCCAGGAGAGAAACCAGGAGCATTAAAAAAACAACAACAATAATAATAATAACAATAACAATAGTAATGATGATGATGATAATAATAATAATAATAATAATAATAAGTAGTTAATGATAACAATGATGATGATGATAATAATAATAATAACAATAATAATAACAATGATAATATAGAATGCAACATCAGTATTTTTATTAGAAATAAAATAAATAAAAACAAAAACAAATTTCTAAATCAATTGTCAGAAGCACAGTTTTACATGGTTCAGAAACTTGGCAACTGGAGAATGTTTTTAAAAACAAGCTCTTTACTATGGAAATGGATTTCATCACATAACATATTATCCATTATTCATAAAGAAAATAACAACTTCAAGATTAAATATTCTCGAAGAGATCGAGATATTGAAAGAGACCAGAAACACTCACTTGCTTAATGAGAACACACCCAATGACGTCAGTCCTCTCTACAAGATTCTCACAAACAACTACTACCTTTCTACTTGCTGAGGATGGAGCATATGCTCCGAAAGTACTTCACATCTTACAGCGTTTATAAAGTTGAGGACGAGTGAGATCTCAGCTATCTATTTTATATTTTAAATTTTCATTAGACGGTCAGCAAGAATATCCCGAAGCGATAGAATATAAAATAATACAATAAGACAAATAATGGGAATTAAAAACATTATTATCGAAGATATCTCAACAAGACAACTCAAACGGTATGGACACCTAATGAGAGTAGATGAAGAGAGGTTACCAAGATTGACTTACGAATGGATTCCATCATGACGACGAAAAAGTGGATGACCTGAGACAACTTGGATGAAGGATATCTGGGAAATCCTGGAGAGCAAACATCTAAGATAAGATCAATGGATAGACCGAGCGGATTGTTTCACAGCGATTCGTGCCATATATATAATTATTTTTTATTTGTTTTGTGTTATGAGCCTGATTGAATTGTATTAGCATTTGGCTGTCAGTAGATGTGAAAACATGTAACCTGACTAAATAAATAAAATTTATATTACACAACTTATGGGTTGTATACTATGTTTCATTCATTCATTCATTGTGTTCTGCTCAAGAGCAGGTCTTTCACTGCAAACTCAGTATTCGCCACTCATTCCTTAACTCAGTTTTCCTTTTTTTTATCCGCATACAAACCATTTATTTTAATATTGTCTATCATCTGATGTCTTTTTCTGCCTCTAACTTTCTTTCCGTTGACCATTCCTTCCAGGGCATTCACCAGCAGGCAGTTTCTTCTTAGCCAGTGGCCAATCCAATTTATTTTCCTCTTCTTTATGATTTTCCCAGCATTGGTTCTTCCCTTTTGCACCACTTCTCCCTGTAGCACATCTTTATTCCTTATTTTGTCTGTCCAATTTATACGTTCCATCCTTCTCCATATCCACATCTCAAAATCTTGCTGTCGCTTTTCCTCATTTCGTCGTAATGTCCAAATCTCTGTAACATACCATGCTACACTCCACACAAAGCACTTCACTAACCTCTTCCGTATTTATTTTGCCAAAGGTCCGAAAAAAATGCTTCTCTTCTTGTTAAAAACTTCTTTTGCCATTGCTATCCTCTGCTTTACTTCTTGACCGCAGTCCATGTTACTATAGATAGTACAATCCAAGTATTTGAAGCTCTCCACTTGCTCAATGGCCTCATCTTTAATCCTCATGTTTACCTTCCTTGGTTTCATTCCTACAATCATGGCCTTCGTCTTATTTATATTTATCTTCATCCCATAACCCTCGCACTTATCATTTAGCTCCATCAGCATGTTCCTCAGTGTCATTGCATCTTCTGCTAGCAAAGCCATGTCACCAGTAAATCTTATGCACTTTATTCTTCTTCCTCCCATGTTTACGCTTCCCGTATTGCTGAAGCAGTTTTTCATTAGGTCTTCCAGGTAGATGTTGAAAAGAGTAGGTGATAGAGTAATAGTTATTATAACTTTTTTTTTTCACCCTCTTCGGAGTACGTGGGATCAATCATTTCTCTGTGTGTTGTGTTGTGCCAGTATTTTTTTTTCATTCTTTCTGATCTTCTCCTTATTTTATACGAGATAATAGGTTTGAATTTTTGTTTAAATTTATCTTGGAACCTTATGTTTTCATTTTACAATATTATTATTATTATTATTATTATTATTATTATTATTATTATTATTATTATTATTATTATTATTATTATTATTATTATTATTATTAGTATTAATCATAGGTATACCAAGCATTATTACAAATTTATTTCTAGGAGTATAATAAAAATTACAATGGTTTAGAGATGTGAAGAATATGAATGAAGATAGATTGCTAGTTAGGAGTTTGGAGTGAGATCCAAATGTGAAGGAAAGAAGAGGGAGACATAGGAAGACATGGATAAAGGATGAACCGAAAGTGCGATTTTCGGTTCGCTACTGTAGTGCCGTTATCCTCCCTGAACAGAAAGATTCGTGAACTATGCCAATATCCTTTCTCTATGCATCTATCCCTACTCTCCTTTTTGCCTCTCCTGTTGCGCTGTTTGTGCTGCGCATCTCCCCTTTTACCTCGGAACGCTCAAATACGCAATGCACATCAAGAACATTATCATTCGATCGGAACTTTGAGTTGAGACAACGTCGTCTGGAGCCGCGAGTGGCGTAGTTTAAGTTTTGGTCCTGAGGACCGGGGAAAGACTACCCTGGCTTGGACCGTGGTATGAATGTGGTGTGAGGTATGATATAGTTTTGTGATGTTAAGGCTTATTATTTATTTTCTTTTTGTGGAAGAATGATCAAGTATTTACATTTGTTATATTTTTTATCTATTTCAGACGTCTTGTTTATATTGAACATCATTTTATATATATCCTGGTTAATGTTTAAGTTATTTATGTGCATGCTGCTGTTCGATAAACCTGTACTGAAACTTTCTTATTTGGAGATCATTCTAGCTTCCTTTATTTTCCGTCTAGCTTTCATGATTAATAACAATAATGATACATTCAATTTATATAGAACCAGGAATTACTCTAGTGTTTTGAGATCTATTGTTGATTCATGTTTAAGTGTTTAGGAAAGAAAGATGAATCAATCTTTGCCTCCTATGGGCCCGGGCAAAGGCTTTTGATTAATAACCTTGGATGTGAACTCTACGCTAATATATGCAACGGAAACAAAAAGACGATACACGGCGGCGCAGAGCGTGGGGCATCGCCCGCACAAAATGGTAGCAGTCAGCGTGGTTAGAACTCTGCACAAAATGGTAGCAGTCAGCGTGGTTATAACTCTGCACAAGGGAATTACGAATTTAATGACGGACAGAGGACTTCAGGATTTTGTCTGGAAGGGTAGAGATGTATGGATGAATATAATCATAATCATAATCATCAAGGATTAGACCTGCTGGTCTGTTCCGATCTCATGTTAGAATTGGCCAGTCCATCTTTTACTGGGTCTTTCAACATTTTTTCGTCCTAGTGGTTTGAATGAAGAATCTGTTTCGGAATTCTATTGTTATCCGTTCTATTGATGTGGTCCATCCATTCATCTCTGTATTGTGCAATTATATCTAATAGTTTGAATATATTTCGTTCACTTCGTATTTTTTCATTTCGTTTTCGATCTGTTATTGTATAGCCAGCCACACTCCAATATAATTTACGGTGACTTAAATGCGGCTTCTAGTGAAATACATTGACTGTTTAAACCTGAAGCGAATGGGTTAATGAAAGGCACGTTTGTAATCTGGAACCAGGGGGAAGAGAAATTAGACGAATTTCGGACACACATCAACAGCATAAACTCCAGTATACAGTTCACCATAGAAAAAGAAACATATAGCAGTATAGAATTCCTAGACATCCTGATCAAAAGGGAAGAAGACAGCAACATATATCACACTATCTACAGAACACCTACCCACACGGACAGGTATCTTCATAAAACCTCGAATCATCACCCTAAACAAAAATTTTCGAATCATCAAATCATTGACAGATCGAGCCAAAAAACTTTGTCATCCTGATTCATTAAAAACGGAACTTCAACACCTCCAGACGGTATTCACAGCCAATGGATACACCAGGAAATAAATCAACCGAGCCAATCATCCCAGACGATACAACAGCAACAGCAGCAAGGAATCAGAAGAAAAAACTTCAACCAGGGCATTTTTACCGTTCATATATATATATATATAGAAAATATGAAATGCATTTCTTAACAAGGATAGTAGGACACACTTTAAGAGATTATATCCGAAGTGCCGACATTAGAAAGCAATTACATGTATGTATGTATGTATGTATATATATATATATATATATATATATATGTAAATTAAGAAATAAATTTGCAAACAATAATTTAATCCATTCGCTTCAAGTTTAAATGCTCAATCCATTTTCCCAGAAACCGGATATAAGCTTCCGTAAATTATATTGTCTATTTTTCAGACATTCAAAACAAACAAAATAAAACGGTACTTGAGATCACAATAAGGTTGAAGGCAAAAACACATTCCTCTACCATTCATAAATCTTAACAGAAGATTACCCTGCAAAGGGATGTACAAAATATTGAAAAATATATAACAGCAGAGTTAAGCGGTTGTACCTTATCTTCTGAGTTGAAGGTCATTTAACAGCCGGCGAGTATACCTCGTCTTTTGAGGCGAATGGGTTAAAAAGGTTTCAACATATAAATCGAATGGAGATATCTCGTCTATCAAAACAGGCTCTATAATATATTCCAAGAGGTAGACGTTACATAGGATGCCCCATGACCAGATGGAGATATATGCTTTGAGTCGGCACAGGCTTACAGTCTAACCTTTAAGTTCAAGAAGAAGAGTGAAATATGAATACAGACTATATCTATACACTTCCATTCTAATTCGTGTTGAAATCATAAATAAATCGCTATTTTTCTATAGGTATAGAAGTCTAAATACATTGAAAGTAAACAGAAGCGACCTTTATATATTAACTTAGACTTTCACGGACGGAGTCATTATGATAATCTTGTACAAGATTTACGGTCTGTTAGCCGTGGTCTTGAGGCTTGTAGTACCCCGACGTTTCGCCAAAGACTGCGTCCGGCATCCTCAAGGGTTGTCTTGAGACTGGTATTTTTTTTTTAGACGGTGACTTGGCGCCGTCCATTGTGCCGCATTGAAACCCACTGGGTTGCCTAGTTTCTTGGTGGGTAACAATTTAGGGTTCTGATATATATAAACTTAGCCTTTGGGGACAAGTATTTCGCCTACAGATCCAGGTTTGAATAGTTGGTGGACGTTTTCACCTTAAAAGAGGGCATCAGAAACTGCACCGCCGGCAAGCAGAAAGTCCGAAAGCCGGACGGCGCAGGATGAGTCACACCTTTTCAAGCGAGTAAACCTCGCACGATTTATTTCATGGTTCCATCTAACTGGCTAATCTATACTAAGCATAGGTTAACCAATTGATGCATGAAGATGAAACGCTCCATAGGACTTGACAATTCTGCCAACATGGGCTGAATGTCCCGGAGCATCTCCTCTGCACGCTCACTCAATAATCCTGCTGGCAATCCTCGGTATTGTTCTTGAAGAGTGTTGTTCGCTTTTGTTCCGGAAGAAGTTCCAGTCCTTCAGGCTTTTGTGAAGGATATGGTTGGATCGACCCTCACCGAAGTGCAGGTATTTAGTTGAGGTGGATTTACTGGATGTTTAGGTTTGGGTACTGGATGTTTAGGTTTGGGTATGACAATTTTGTCGACTACCTGCCTATTTATACATTTTTCCGCGATATGCTTTCTGCGCGGTCCGTTACTTCCTAAATTATATATGCCTTCTGGTTGGTTAGCATTAGGGACTTTCATTGCACCAATGAGGTTGCTGTCTGATGTTCTAGTTGATTGTTCCTGTAAGGGTTTACATCTGATTCTTTTAACACTGGTATCAATACTTTGTTGACTTTTAACGATTATTCCTTTCTATTGTAATTATTTTGATATTTGAATATATTCAAACAACAAAATACTTACAAAGTATGGATACCAGTCTCAAAAAAAGCTAGATGCAAAACCCCTACAAGAAAAATCTACTAGAACAATCAGACAGCAACCTCATTGGTGAAATGGAAGTCCGTAATGCTAACCAACCAGAACGCAAATATAATTTACGAAGTAACGGACCGCGCAGAAAACACGTCGCGGAAAAATGCATAAATAGGGCAGGTAGTCGACAACTTATCATTAAGGCCGAAGTGCACAGAGACTCTAATTTGCTTAAATATGCAAATTGCGGGGGGTCCGGTCACCCCGCTTCCTACCGTGGCTGCCCTGCTTATAAGGCAGCACTTGAAGCTTATGATAGGACAGCTAAACCCAAACCAAAACTTCCAGTAATTTCTCCTCAACCAAAGACCTCGGTGAGGGTCGACCCACCTATATCCTTCAAACAAACCTCACAGACTGGAACATCTTCCGGAACATTCAAAGCGAATTGCACTGTTCAAGAACAGAGCCGAAAATTGCCAGCAGGAATATTGAGTGACTCTCCGCTTGCCGGCGGTTCAGCTTTTGACTCCCTCTTCTAAGGTGAAAACTCCACAATTTATTCCAACCTGGATCTGCAGACGAAACATTTGTCACCATAAGACTAGGGGTTTATAATCCAGAACCCCTACTTGATAGCCAACAAGGAATTAGCTGCCAGATAACCCAGTGTGTTTCAAGGCGGCACACCGGACGGTGCTAAGTCACCGTCTCACTAAAAAAAAAGAAAAAAATTGTCAGTCGCATGACAACCCCTGAGGATGCCGGACGCAGTCTCTGGCGAAACGACGGGGAAATACAAGCCTCAAGACCACAGCCAACAGCCCGGAAATCTTCTACACGATCATCATATTAGAAGCAACCTTGTTTCTCTTACGTTAATTACTAGGCTTCTTAATAAGTACCAACGTAATCCTTATTCGCCCAACACTTTTTTTGAATAGAGAATTTGTTGCATGTTACTAATATTTTTTGTAGCGTTAAATTCATCGAAAATTTAATTACCGTTCATGGGATTAAATATTTAATATACTAAAGCATTTGCTGTAGCTGTTTTTAGCAAAGCTTTCCAGTACTTGAGATTTGCGTGAAAAGAAAGAAAAAGAAAATTGAACGTTGAAACGGGGAAGTCAGAATTGAAAAGAAGGTTGTTAGAATATGAAGTCAACGAACTAGAAGTAAAAGCGCCGTGAACTGAGGAGATTTTATCAGGTAGCTGATTGACTTAGCTGCCGGCAAATTGACTGACTACTGCCATGCAGCATAGAAACGCCGTCTTCACTCGACTTGCCATTAAATTATCCGTTTTGACAAGAAATAAAAGGAAAAATTGTATTGCTTTTATACCTTCCTTTGCTTACTTTCCTTCATTTCCAAATTAATACTTGAGAACAAAAAAATATAAATACTCTGATATGTTTACATCTGAATCAACTCGTTGACGTGTCTCTAAACTTCTTTCTCTTCGTTCAACATCTCGTTTCAAAATAAATTAATGGAATTTTAAATCCGAAATTAGTTTTAAAAACATACACATACAATGCAAGTATTTGACCTGAACAGCCATTTTCTCTTAGGTCTGCCTGGATTTCGAAAGCATTTTTGAAGATAGGACGATATGATTTTTATATTGTAAAAGTTTCAATTATATATATATATATATATATATATATATATATATATATATATATATATATGAAAATAGGACGATATTATTTTTATACTGTAAAAGTTTAAATTAAATGTGTGTGTGTCTGTTAAAGAAAGGTTTCTTTGATTATCCGCGTCACAGATTCAAGGTTGGGCGCTGATATCAAGTTCCGACGTTTCGACTTGACCCCGGATGTCCTTGTCAAGGACTAAAAAATTCGAGTTACTTGTATCGGTCTTATACAAATTCAGCAATTCTTAAATGTCACGCTATCGGCGACTAAGATCGATAAAAGTAGCTCCAAACTTTCAGTCCTTGTTAAGGTCATTTGGGATCATATCGTAACTTCGGAACCAATGATATTGAAGAGGAAGAATTATAGACAACAGAAAAATTAACTTCATATTGTAATTCCGCCAATTTTCAGAATTCTTTTCATATGTTAAGTGTCCGTTCCCATTTAATAAGACATTTGTTTGTGTCGTTATATATGTTTAGTTTTACTCAAAATGACTTGTTTTATAGAATTTGCATGTTTGAGGTTTAGTATTTCCTCGCTATCTGCTAATAAAAGATAATCAGCAGAGTCCATATCAACAGTTGATTATTGTCTTGAGTTGTACATCCTCTTTATCTTCCAAATATTTGATCGCATGCTCTATTATTTAATTTAATAATAGAGAAAATGTTTTGATTTACCAATTGTAAATTTCAAAAGTACATAAAAACTGTTTGCCTACCTATACCCTACTTCTTGTGACACATATAGTTATTCAGATAAGTCTAATACCAGCAGATACTACACAATTTCTCCCTCTTAATTGATTCGTATGCCTGCTTAAAGTCTAGATATAGTGATGTATAGTGTATTCGTAATTCCATTTGATTTCTAAAATCTCCTTTTACAAAAAAATCTGACCCACAGTAGACCGATTTCTTTTAAATCTACATTTTGATGATCATCTATTATGTTAGTCATCAATACAGAAAATAAGCCTGGATACTAATACAATTTTGTATGAAATTTAAATTAATGAAATACCATTTAAATTTCTTCTAAAATAAGTTTTATCCTCCCTTATATATTTTAATGTAAGTGATATTATCCATTAACATGGAACAGAATATTTTTCCTAAATCATACTAAGCAAAAACAGTTATAAAAAACACACTATATATTTCCTTAGA
Source organism: Diploptera punctata (assembly GCA_030220185.1). NCBI lineage: Eukaryota > Metazoa > Arthropoda > Insecta > Blattodea > Blaberidae > Diploptera > Diploptera punctata. The sequence goes on along the minus strand of JASPKZ010001619.1, from coordinate 1,701,309 downwards.
GGATATTATAAAAGGCTATTCAGAAAGAAGGAACAGACTTCCAACATTTATTTCTTCATAACTACAAGATATGAAAATACAATTTCAAACGTTCCTGGTAAGAGAAATGTTCAAATTTCACAATGTTGTGCATTCAATATGAGCACCATGTGTTACACGGCAAATATCAAAACGGTGGCTCATTTCTTTCCACGCATGAATCAGCTGGTCTCTAGTCTTCGAATTCACAGCTTCAACAATTCGATGTCGCAGATTTTCAAGAGTATCAGGCATAGGCGGATGAAAGCACGGTCTTTAGTATCCCCCACAGATAAAAATCGCACAGGGTTAGGTCTGGTGACCTGGGAGGCCACCGGTGATGAAATTAAACTTCTGCTCCTCCTCTTCCAATCCAACGTCCTGTAGTGTCGTCATTTTGATACAAACAATTAATATAACAATCAACAGCGCCAATGCGGCCACGATCGGAACTTCAAACATTTCTCTTACCAGAATCGTTGGAATTGCGTTTCTATTTTTTGTTGTTTGGAAGAAATAAATGTTTGAAGTCTGTTTCTTCTTTCTGAATCCATCCATAGTCATTCTGCCCGAGGGCAGGTCGTTCACTGCAATAATAGCATTTTTATGCTATGCTTTGCAGCTTTACTAGGGAATTGTAGGTGTGGTAGCTTCCCGTTGCATTTCACACCGGTGGAGGATGATGATGATGGCCATATAATTTCGGGGACCGTTTGGGACTTAAAGTTTCCCTGACATTTTTCTTACAGGTGAGGAAAAACCCCGAAAAAAACCTCACCCAGAAAATCTGTCCTGACCGGGGATCGAACCCGGTCCCGCTGCGTGACAAGGCAGCACGCTACCTCGAGACCACATCGGTGGACTCTTTCTGAATATCCCTACATAATTATAAAACCGTATTTCATGTATACTTTTATTATTCCTTTATCTTTTAGACTTTCTCTGCCAACCCAATTAATTATTCAAAGTATAGGTTATATTTATTGTTATTGTTATTGTTATTATTATCTTCTTCTTCTTCCTTCCAAGTATTAGGCCAAGGCCTGTTACGATTCTATAGAAAATTTTCCCTCCGGGAAATTCTCGTATAAAACTTGAAAGCATAATAAATAGTCCCTTCGATTGGTTGCTGGCCAAAGGAAGGCAAGACCAGTGATGGGGCTGCCATCTTATAGCCTCTGGTCAGGCTTTTCTGGAGAAGAAAAGAAAATAAAGGAAAGAAGAAATGGAAAGAAAGGAAAGACTCCCTAGCCCTCGGATTATTATTATTATTATTATTATTATTATTATTATTATATTATTACTATAGGGGAATTAAAATCAATAGTACACTAAGTAGACTATATGGAAAGATAATCAAGTATTTCCTAGAAATTGAATACAAAGAGTTAGAACCAGAGGAACAGGCAGGATTTAGAGTGGGCAGATCAACAATAGACCACATTTACAGCATACGACAGATTATAGAAAAGAAAACAATCAGAGCACAACCGCTATATCTAGTATTTATAGATGTAGAAAAAGCCTACGGTAACATTTCTACATCAAATTATGGAAAGTCTTAAAACTAAAAAAAATAAATCCAACACCGATTGAAGCAATTCAAAAACTATATTCAGAATCATATGTGCAAGTAAAAATGGGAAAGTACTTGTCTAAAGGTTTTCAAACAAATAAAGGATTACGACAGGGATGCTGTATATCTCCAACATTATATAAGATTTATACTGAAAAAGCTTTTGAAGAATGGAAAAATAAATGTAAACCGATGGGAATACCACTAGATGATAATTCAACAATATATACACTCCAGGTTGCAGATGACCAATTGATATTGGCTCAAGAATTTGAAGATATAGAATACCTCACTAGAAAATTAATACAAGAATATACGTAGTTTATGGGGTTTAAAGATCAATATGGATAAATCTAGATATATGACAATAGGGGATCTTCCTCAAGATTTAATACTAGAAGAAGATTTAGGGACAATTAAACACACTGAAGAATATACGTATTTGGGAATTAAAATGACTAAAGATGGAAAACAAGAAACAGAGATAAGAAACAGGATCAATATAAGAAAGTATGCTATATCTGCCCTAAATGGAATAGTATGGGACAAACATATCTTCAAAGAAACAAAAAAAAACTATTTTTAATACAATAATCAGAAGCATTATTACCTATGGAGCTGATGTGTGGGCTTTAAATGCACAAATGAAAAAAAAAATTGCTCGCCACTGAAATGGACTACTAGAGACGCGCTGCAAGAATATCCAGGAAGGATAAAATCAGAAATTCATATATAAAAGAAAAAATGCAGGTACGATATTCAATATTAGATTTTATAAAGAAGAAACAATTAAATTGGTACGGACACATTAGAAGAATGGAAGAAGGAAGACTACCTAAGATAATTATGGATTGGGAATCACAGAGAAGGAAAAAGAAGGGTAGACCAACTATTACGTGGATTCAGGGAATCAATGAAACTAAGAGGGAATGGGAAATAGAAGAAGATATATGGATGAATAGACAGGAATGGAAAAATGTGTTGAAACAAATGTGTAGTTAACTGTGAACATGGGTACCGGAAAAATGTATATTCATTGTAAAAGCCGGAATAATAAAAAAAAATAAAAATTGTTATTATTATTATTATTACTACTACTACTACTACTATTATTCATTCTTTCCCTTGTCCACTCAGTATTGTACAGCCTATACGAATTATGTATCATTAATCAACATGTAGATATTTCATAATTGTTATTATATGTATAGTTTAACGCTGGTGAAATGAAAGAAGAAGACCTTATGGTCTTAACTCCATCAGGTAAAATAAATAAATAATGTAAACCCTTGCATATTTTCCATCGATCACCCAGTGCTTCCAGTAAATTCGGAAGTATTTATGGAACTGTTTAGGTTGTAGCTATAAAAACATTTAAAAAATGCAAATCTTCATCGATCTTACTTGCTAGGCACCGCAAAATATATATGGGGTGTGTGTGTCTGTGTTTTTTTCTCTTTATTGATTCCTCAGCATGCCCTATTAATATTTTTTTTTGTTCAATGCGAACTGTTTGTCATTCGACATTTCAGGTATTCTCTCCTGGCATTGGCGTATTGTGACCCACTTCTAAGGTTGGGGCGCCGCAATGATATGTTGGGTGATGACGATGGGTAATGATGCGCAAGGAAAGGCCATAAACTTAATGAGGTGAATATGATACTGATGAAAATGATGTCCAGACGATGTTCGGGGATCGTTTGGGCCTTAACGAATCCTGACATTTGTCTTACAGGTGGGGAATAACTCCGAAAAATCTCACCCAGGAAACTTGTCCCGAGCGGGGATCGAACCCGGGCCCTCTGCGTGACAAGGCAGCACGCTACCTCGAGACCACAGCGGTGGACTGCCGCATTAATATTACATCTGATACAAATATTGATTTCTATTACACTATTACATAAGAGTATGTAAATGTTTACATATAAAATTTTACTATCTCCTAACTTAACAATATGTTCTAGTGATAATTATATAATTAACATTTTTACTTAGTTTGCGTAATTCTAAATCTAATCATACTTACGGTTTATAATCTATATTACAGATTTACATTATAAATTTTGCAGTTTTGTCAACACCCAATTACTTACTTAACTATATGTTAACTGAGTTTATAAATTTACAAAATTCTCGTAAATGTTCTGTTATGAATTCGTGGTTAGTAACCGGCCAATTCCCTCCATTTTTATAGATATCTGATATTAGAATAGCTCTTTGCTGCCGGAATTCCTTACATAAGTAAATTATATGATTCACCGTTTGTAGCGGACAATCACATGCACATCCTGAATAATCTATAATGTGATATCTATGCAAATAATCATTCGTTTTATCGTGGCCTGATATCATTACAATGAAATGCGGTGTTATAGGAATTTTAACCTTAAGTCCTTCTTTGATCGATGGAAAGAATAATCTACAATGAGCACCCTTATTTGTAGTATTCCAACTGTTCTGCCACAGCTGGTTTCCTTGTGTGTGTGTGTGTCTGATAACGCTCTTATAAACTAACTCTCTGAGACTATTGAAACATAGGTTCATGTACGCAGGGACGTGAGATCTCGTTACATCTCTATACTGAGTTAATGTTTCCCAATAATTCTTCTGTGTAATTTCTCGAGCGGGTGTGTAAAGAGAGATATCTCCATCTCAATTTCATATTTTTGCACATAAGAATCCAAAATCATGAGTTACCATGAAATACACTAATCACCATTCTCACTGTAAGGCGAGTGTCAATAATACCAATATTTTCTTTTTTACTCCACGTAAAATATTGTCAATCTTTCTAGCTAGAAAATGTTTTCCCAATTTTGGAGATATATTTCTTAACCCACTCAACCGAGATGGAGCTATCTGTCTTTACACACCCATAAATCAGGGATAATGTTATGCTCACACCTCATCACAAGGCGATTTCTCTTTTCTTTTATTTTCTTACAAGAAGATTCCATGTCCCTCTTTCACTCCGTATTCATGCCACATGGCCTGTCAATCGCAGTCTACTAATTTTAACTATTCTTATTATATCTGGTTTCTCACAAAGATAATAATCGCTGTTATCTAGTTTTCTCCTTTCGAATGTCTGTTTATCTCTCCTCATTTTGTAAATCTGTCGGCCGCAATATTTTTCCAAAATAATTCCACATTTAGAAAATAATTTTGAAAAGTATGATCGGGTTTGTAAATCAGAAAACCGCTGCTTTGGAAGTGGGAGTTAACCCGAAGCGAACGTTTAAAAGTAATTCTAGTGTTCAAAATTATATATTTTATGCAGCAAAACTTGTAATATGACATTTGCATAATATTAGAAAAGTATTCTCCAAAAATAAGCACAATCGAACAACCAGAAATGGAAATTAAAAATGTTAAAAAATTTAAAACAGCACCTGAGATCTCAGTCATCCTCAGTAATCAGCATTGTTGTTTTGTAGGAGGCCTTCCGATAACTTAAGTATCAACTTCTGCGTTCAGTTTGGTAGAAGATGATACTTAAGTTATCGAAAGGTCTCCTACAAAACAACACTGCTGATTGTTGCGGACGGCTGAGATATCAGGTGCTGTTTTACATTTCTTAAAACTTTAACACGATGACCTCAACGGAGTCTCATAATGCATTTTAAAATTCTTGAAATGGAAGTTTGTCAGAAAGCCAACATTTAAAAGTACATCTTGTTGCCATGTTTGTTTTCTTGCAACGAAACAGCATGTACATTTTAAAAATAAAAAGAAATAGCTAATCAGCAAACTCAGCTCATTAGGAACGGGTGTTAACCTGAAAACGAAATTTTACTTTGACTTCACCAGCACACAACGATTTGGCTCAAATGGAAGCGTGTGAGAGTCGCATTCATTAAGTCCGGGGTTCAAAGTACAAAGTATGTAAGTTAAGGTGTTAAGATGAAAGTTTTTAGGTAAAATTTAAATTTTAGTTTACCTGATTACATTTTTTTCGTGTTTTCTTTGGGTGTCAAGACAAATTCCGGGTGGAATTTCAATCATTATCCTAAGGCGCAACAACTTCAAAGGTGAAAGTTTTGGTCTTCTCAACAATCCTCCTCCACGCCAATCTGCTTCTTGCCATATTCAAACTAGTCACTTTCATTTTCTTTAAATCTTTCATTGTGTCATCCTCCCATCTGGTCTTCGGTATTCCAACTGCTCTGCCTCCTATAGGTTTCCATTTATAGAGATTCTTGACCAGTCTCTGATCATCCATTCCGATCAAATGTCCAAGCCAACTAATTCTGAGAGATCTTATATTATTTAATATATTCTGATTTTTTTATTAATTTGTTTAGTTGGATATTTGGTGGCATTTCAATGCCACGATTAATAACATCCTTAATTATCCGCTTATATTTAATTTAAAATTAATATTCAATGAATTTATAAAACAAAACATGAACACAACAGACAATGTCTACACATCATTACACATTATAATAAGCATAGCCTAGATATCTACTGATATAACCTAATTTACCATAGACGCATTAGACCAATGATGTAGAAGCGTCTCAAAATAAATAAGCGGCGATTTTTAGGCGCAACACGATATATAACTAACTAATCAGTGGCACTATCGAACCCGTAAATTTATGATGGCATGAACATAAGCTCTCCATTTATCCTTATGTTCTCCATTAATCCTCTGTATAATTTACCTTCCTCAAATCATGATTAGTTTATTCCCTTACCTCATCCTTGGTCAATCTACTGGCAGATTTCCTTCTGATTTTCCTACACAGATTCCATGTCCCTCTTTAATTCGTATCACATGTTCTGCCTAACGCTATCTGCTAGACGTAACTGTATTATCGCATCTGATTTTCCATAAAGATCAAGTAGCTAACACTCTTAATTCGTCTCTTGGTCTCTCTTTGGTCAAAAAAATTGTCTAAGAACTTCTCAAAACTGGTGGTGATAAAATCAAATAAAGATAAAATATACCATCTTAGGGCAGAATCGTCGTCCTGAATTTATAATATATACATGCTTTTTTGTCTGAAGGCCTTTCAGAATATCTATTCCATCTTCAGCAGGTCTTTCTTTGCTACATTACTTGATGTACTGCTGCGCTACATTAGGACCAGCACCGAGAACATCAAGTAATGTAGCAAAGAAAGACCTGCTGAAGATGGAATAGATATTCTGAAAGGCCTTCAGACAGAAAAGAATACATATTTGATAAGTTGAGGACGACGGCTCTGACCTAAGAATATATATTTTAACTTTATTTTATTTATGACTATCCGCCTCAACGGTTTTAATCAATACATTCAATTAATACTGATACTAGTAGTGATATTTTCTCTTCCCTTAAAGTTATAATACATGTTTATCATTTATATATTTTAATTTTAACATTTTTTTAGAGAAAATGGGATGACAAGAGTCCTTGTAATGAAATAATATATATTTCCAGATTTGAGCCTATGTTTAATATCTTTGTGCACCTCATTCCTACTTTAAAATTCATTTAAAGCACAGTTGATGTTATGTAATAAAATATTAAAATATAAAACTGGTACCTGATAAATCAGTCGTCCTCAACTAAAATAAAGTTCAGTTAGAAAACTAATTAGTACCAGTTGAAATGCAGAAGATAGGACATTGTTTTGAAAGGCCTTCATATTTTAACTATTTGACGAAGTTTTCTAATTAGTACCAATTTAATGTAGGAGATGGAACATTGTTTTGAAAGGTCTTCATATTTTAACTACTTGACGAAATTTTCTAACAGAACTTTATTTCAGTTGAGGACGACTGATTTATCAGGTTCTAATTTTATATTTTAATATTGCATTCCTGTTTATAATTATTGTTCTTAGGTATTTGAATTCAGTCACTTCTTCAAAATTTCCCTCATTTTTAATTAACGTGGTATATATTACTCGAATATTAAAATAAATACATAAATCTTAAAGCTCAAATCCGATCATTGGGTATGGAACTTTTCCTGTACAAATTGATAAAGCGATCCAAATTTCTTTTTCTTCGCATCAAATTTAGAAACAAAGTTTTAATTCCGTAAAACAGCAGAATCTGGCCATAAATCCTCACAGTCGATGAATTCGCTTAGTTAATGAGAACAGCTGGGATTCATTCTGAACATATTTTATACATTTTTTTAATTTTTATACAGCTATTTCCAACCCTAATACGCTGGGCTGACTGATTCATATTGTTTTTGCTTTTTGAAAATAATCCTCTTTAATATATATTTTCTCTTTAGTCTAAATAAATAAAATTAGGATGTTTCCTTTTATGAAAACGGTAATATTTTGTTCAATAAATGTGTTTTTTAACTGTTGTAGGATTTTTTATTTGAACTTTAATCCACACAATGCCACAAAAATTGAAACATCATCACAGGGGCTATGTTACATACCATATTTCTATAGATATAGAAATAAATATTTATTTTTAATAAGAATTTGAACTACGGTGGTTTTTTCAAAAGTCTAATTTAAATACACATACTTGACTACTTGTTTATAAAATAAATACTATTTTGGCAACCGAAATGATATTTCAAATTGCGTACGGCGCAAAAAGTGGACATCCGAATTTCGAGATAATTTTAGTTTTAAAATCAAGCTTAGGAACGTCGAAGATGAAAACATGAAAAAATATGCGGACCATCCAGAAACAAAGCTTTAAATTAACAATTTATAAAGCACTATTCCCTATATTACCTGAAGTAAGTTGTTGCCATTGTGGTCGTGACGTCAGATTCGATATTCAGACGTTAGTCCACGGTTAAAACATGTTTTCTTCAATACAGATACGAAAATAGAATAAATATTTTATTGTAATGAAAGTGCACTGTTGTATTTCCAAATGCTATATTTCCAAAATTACAAAACAAAGAGTTTGAAATTTAATAAAAATCACATCCTCACGTAGAGTTCCTTAAGAAAAAATTGTTTAACTGAATCGATTGTCGATAATAATCGATACGTCATCGTACGTATTTCTCAAAAATAAACAACGGCAAATTAGCCCTTACAGAGTGTTCAATGAATATATGCCACTTATTTATAATGTAATCTTCGAAATTTGTAATGTTATTTATTAGAATACATGTATAATAACCTAAAAGCTAACATAACTTATTTAAATTAATTTAACCTGTGAAAGTAAAAAATATAATGGCATTTAGACAATATTAAATTACAGGCATGTAAATAAATTATACTATATGTGTAAGAATCAATTACTCTACCCCCTAGTTTCTTTAGCGATAGTCCGCAGATTTTCTTCGTGTTTTCATGTTCGGTGATCGTAAGCTTCATTTTATTACCAAATTTATATGGAAAAGGGGATGTCTCGTACAGTAAACTAGTGAAATGTGTATTTTGTAGTTCTTATAAAATGTTATTTTACTGCTTTGTTTCTGGATGGTCCGCAATTTTTTTTGTGTGTTTTCATATTTAGTGGTCCTAAGCTTCGTTTTGAAACCAAAATTATCTTGAAATTCGGATGTCCACTTTTTGCGCCGTAACCTTCTAAATTTTCTATTATATTTTTTACAAAGTTACATTATTGTTTAAGAATAGAATTAAATTTAAATTTAAAAATTTTCATAAGTAATGTCACGAGTGATTTACTAATTATCCAGAGGATTTGGATATCAAGAGGGTATTTGTTAGGACTATTTAACGAAAAAAATTAAGCTGTTTACTCAAACGTTATGATTTAAGTAGAGTTACCGGTACTTTAAAATATTTATATATTTATGTAAACGGCGATGAATGAAAAATCAGAAATGTGAGGTTATGTATATTCACTGCAACTTGGTCATATTATTTATTGCCAAATAGGATCGATTTTGTAAGAATGCACCCTAGCGGAGAAATAATGAAACACATCAAACTGTATATTATGATCAACATTGTAAGTTATTAATTTATTTTTTTAGTAAACAACTCAGAAAAATCAAGGTATATGTTCATTATTTGCTATATATGAAATTAATATTAATGGGGCAATTTTTGAATAGCCATGAGAATGAAACAATTATTTCATCCTAATCCTTATATAACTCTAGGAAAAATAATGCTCTGAGCTGTTCAGAATAATAAAAAAATTAGGAGCTTTCTTTATCACAAAAGCAGGAGCTGATAAAGAGAAATCGATAACGAGCGAGGTGGACACGACAGTCATTGGTTGTAAAACAAAATTAATTGAAACGTGATTGGTGATTGACTACCATTTGGGGCACGAGTTAAATCATCATTTTTAATAGTTTTATGGTTCACTTGATTGTTATTAATTAATTACTAGGACACGAAACATGAAATGTACTATACTATTCTCTAGGACATTAAGAAATTATTCCCGCTAATTTATAATACGCCCGTTACCAAGACAATATTTATCGAAATGTATTGTTGAATGGTAAGAATCCAGGATTTTAACATTACATTTCCAATTAATGTTTCAAAGTTTTATTTCTTTCAGCAATAAAGAACTGAACCAAAATGTTAAACACCACGGACATTACTTGATGATTAACCTTTCGTGCGACTAACAAACTCTCGGGCAACACGCCCTAGGCCTAGTAAATATGTCGCCCTCGAGGTGTAATCATCGACGTTGCACTCTTTATACGAGTACATAAATAACAATATGCAACAGTAGAAAACAAATTATAAATTAATTTGTTGTGTTAGGGCTTAATTTGATAAATCACGTGTTTAACCGGATTAATCTTACATAGTTTATTTAAATAATTGACATTCGGCAATAATGAAGATGAATTACAATATTTCACTCATCATCTTAATATAATAGCCCAACGATTTAACATGGAAATATCAACAACAATATCTAAAGTTATGGCCTTTCAAGGGAAATTCCCAGTAAGAAGTAAAATTTGTATTCGGAATTCAATATTAGAGCTAGTTAATTAATTTAACTACTTAGGATATAATCAAACTTATAATGAGGAATGTGATATATCCTTTAAAATACAAAACTATAATAAAACTTTAAGAATTATCGACCAAGTTTTTAAACCATCAAAAGTGCAGAGACACACAAGAATGAAAATCTATAAAATTCTCGCTAGACACATAATCTGTTATGGCAGTGAAGCTTGGACCATCAGAACTCAGGATGATCGTCATATTACAGCCACGGAGATGAAATTTCTGCGACGAACTGCAGGTTATAGTCTTATAGACCACCAAAGAAATTCAACAATAGCCAGAGAGTTAAACATCGTACCTATATCTGAATACCTCCAAGAATATAGAAACAATTGGCTAGCCCATATTCAGCGCATGGATCGTCACAGAATACCAAAACAAATTCTTCACTACATTCCTCGAGGCAGAAGATCTGTGGGTCGACCTTTTCAAAGATGGCGGGAGACCGTAACGGGCCACTGGGCCTAATATTTGAAAGGACGATGATGATGACATATTTAATCTTAAATCACCCTGTAGCTTCTACTGAACAAACAAATTGTAGCAACTCATTTGGAAAAAAATTAAAAATATGTTTATATAACAGTAAACTTTTTCCAGAAATAATATGTTTATCTTGCGACAAGAGACAGGAAATTTTCAAAAGAACTCAAGAGAATATGCTAGAAGAATACTATAAAAACTGAACAAGAGAGTGCTAGAGAGAGTGAGGTCCCGGGCTGCGGCCCGGCGACACATCAGCCGTCCTGCAGGGCAGTCTACGTAAGTAGAGTTTTGTTACGCTTTCAGGAATGTTCGGGAATATTTAATTTATAAAAAATACTTAAGCTCTAAAAATCAATACCAAAAAAATTATAGTTCTTAATCTACGGGTAAAGCCTGAATTTCATTCCTCTTTCCTGAACTCAAATTATTAGTAAATGTACATCTAAATTCAACATTAATATTGACAGATTCTATGTTACTCTTTTTTATATTTATCTACTACTATGTCAAAATGAGTATTAATGGTTGACATGTTCTCATATTCGTATTTCGTCTTGCTAATATTTATTTTATTCCTAGTTTTATTAAATTGTTTGTAATCCGTGTCATTGCCTTTCCTTTATGTAGAGTATAAGTAACCTGAATTCTTACTAGGAGTCCTGACTTCACCTCATGAATTCCTATATATATGTATATCCCTCGACCCGCTACCCATTGAGATACTATCAAGATACCGATTTATTTAAACGCCCTTCGGAGAGTTCCGCTAAATGCGACATATTTCAATTTATATTGAATTACAGAATATTCTAACTCACTGGCACTATCAAACCCGTAGGTTCACAGCCGCGCGGACATAAGCTCTCTATACATCCCTATCCTGAGTCAATGTTTTACAATCATCCCCTGTATAATCTACTTTCCTCAAATCATAGTTAATGTTATTCTGCCACCTCATTTTGATCTACCAACTGGGTGTTTTCCCTCTGGTTTTCCTACAAGAATATTCCATGCACGTCTTTTATTCCCCATTCGTGCCACATGTCCTGTCCATCGCAGTCTTTTGGCATGGGTTCCCTCAAGTAATCCCCGCCCGGAAAACCGAATGGGGGACTATTTGACCTCCGGAAAATGTTTCCCCCAGTTGAACCCATGTCCGTATTTCTTGACGGTTGTACTTTTACGGTGAAAGATCGTCACTGTTTCGACCAAGGTACTTTCTTCGTCTGGCTTATCACTTTCGACCAGTCCGGTTGGGTAACCCTATCGGCAGCAATGCTACCGCCGGAATAGCTCTCGGGATCATTTAAGCACACAAGCCACGTCCTGAGCAACGAAAGCGGGGTACTTCTACCATGGAGGAATTACAGAAGAGACTTACTTACTCACTTCAGGCACTATCAAACCCGTACGTTCATGGTTTCCGCGCGGTCATAAGCTCTCCATACATCCCCTATCCGGAGTTAATGATTTGTCCAAATTCTCCCCTGATATTTCTTTTACATTCCTCAAAATAATAGTTAATGCTATTCTCTACACCTCCATTCTGGATTCTACCCAATGGGGCGTTTTCCCTCTGACTTCCCAATACAAGAAACTTCCATGCACGTATGTCATTTACACAGAAGATACTCCCGCTAATAAATTAGAATTACACGAGTTTTTTTTACTCCATTCCAAACACTTACATAACTTGCACGAAATATTTGTGTTTTGCAAATTTAATGGTTGAAATGAAGAGGAATATGAAATTGTGAATTTTAAGAGTATTTATTTTTGAACGGAAACATAATAATAATAATAATAATAATAATAATAATAATAATAATATTAATAACAATAATAATATTAATAACAATAATAATATTAATAACACTAATAATATTAACAATAATCATATTAACAATAATAATATTAACAATCCCTCCATAGTAAATCTGCCCGAAGGCAGGTCCTTCACTACAATCATAGCATTTTCATGCAGGTTTACTAGGGAATTGTAGGTGTGGTAGCTTCCCGTTGCTTTCCACACCGGTGAAAGATGATGATGATGATAATGATAAGGATGATGATGATGACCATATGATTTCGGGGACCGTTTGGGCCTTAAAGTTTTCCTGACATTTGTCTTACAGTTGAGGAAAAACCCCGATAAAAACCTCACCCAGACAAACTGCCCCGACCGGGGATCGAATCCGGGCCCGCTGGGTGACAAGGCAGCACGCTACCTCGAGACCACAGCGGTGGACAATATTAACAATAATAATATTAATAATAATAATATTAATAATAATAATATTAATAATAATAACACTGGGGAACAAAAAAATATTTTTTTCTTGGTGCCTGAAATTTTTCACCTGATTCTGGGTATTTCGGCACTGCTGATTCCAAAAATGTCATCCATTTTGTTGCAGCAGCTCTAGTTTGCAAGATATTGATGATACTGCTCTTATGTACCACCATTGTAAATCGATTGTTTGCATAATACTAATTGATTTAATCCAAGTTATATTCATGTTGTTGTTGCCGTTTGCATATGTAATTTTACTAATTTGACAATTGTTTATCCTTTTTCTAGACTGACATGGCTTCAACACGAAGAAAATGTGTGAATAATCCTGATGTGTTTTGTTTCATCTGTGGGGAGTACACATTCACTCAACAAAGAAAACCTATAACTGACTTTGTAAGAAGAGCTTATTTGGCCTATTTCAAAGTACAACTGGGAGATCAAGATAAGCCTTGGGCACCTCACATTGTATGTAAAACGTGCACAGAGCATCT
>JASPKZ010001619.1:1442500-1682500 GCA_030220185.1 Diploptera punctata | reverse complement strand
GGAGATACTAAAGGCCAACACGCACACACTATTGAGTAACACTAAGAAATTGGGACTGGAAGTAAATATCAGTAAAACTAAATATATGGTCACACGTAGAAATTCAGTATATAATGGAAATGGACAGCTAAGGACAAATGAGGGAAATTTTGAGGAAGTGGCTGAATTCAAATACCTAGGAATAATAATCACAAATAGGAATGAGATGCACAAAGAAATTAAACATAGACTCAATTCTGGAAATGCATGCTATTATGCATTGCAGAGTCTTTTGATGTCCCAACTCCTTTCAAAAAACGTTAAGCTGAAAATATATAAAACTATTATTCACCAGTTATATTATATGGGTGCGAAACATGGACTCTTACTTTAAGGGAGGAAAGGAGATTACGAGTATTTGAGAATAAAGTTCTTAGGAAAATTTTTGGACCAAAGAGAGATGAACAAACAGGTGAATGGAGAAGACTACATAACAATGAACTACATGGTCTTTATAGGAAGCCAGATATAATAAGGGCAGTTAAGTCTCGTAGAATAATCACAAATAGGAATGAGATGCACAAAGAAATTAAACATAGGCTCAATTCTGGAAATGCATGCTATTATGCATTGCAGAGACTTTTGATGTCCCAACTCCTTTCAAAAAATGTTAAGCTGAAAATATATAAAACTATTATTCTACCAGTTATATTATATGGGTGCGAAACATGGACTCTTACTTTAAGGGAGGAAAGGAGATTACGAGTATTTGAGAATAAAGTTCTTAGGAAAATTTTTGGACCAAAGAGAGATGAACAGACAGGTGAATGGAGAAGACTACATAACAATGAACTACATGGTCTTTATAGGAAGCCAGATATAATAAGAACAGTTAAGTCCCGTAGACTGCGATGGGCAGGACATGTTGCGCGTATGGGGAATGAAAGACGTGCATGGAAACTTCTTGTAGGAAAGCCAGAAGGAAAACGCGCAGTTGGTAGACCAAGAATGAGGTGGGAGAACAACATTAACTATGATTTGAGGGAAGTAGATTATACAGGGAATGATTGGAAAGCATTATCTCAGGATAGGGATGTATGGAGAGCTTATGTCCGTGCGGCCATGAACCTACGGGTTCGATAGTGCCAGTGAGTAAGTAAGTAAGTAAGTCTCGTAGACTGCGATGGGCAGGACATGTTGCGCGTATGGGGAATGAAAGACGTGCATGGAAACTTCTTGTAGGAAAGCCAGAAGGAAAACGCCCAGTTGGTAGACCAAGAATGAGGTGGGAGAACAACATTAACTATGATTTGAGGGAAGTAGATTATACAGGGAATGATTGGAAAGCATTGGCTCTGGATAGGGATGTATGGAGAGCTTATGTCCGCGCGGCCATGAACCTACGGTTTCGATAGTGCCAGTGAGTAAGTAAGTAAGTATATATATATATATATATATATACAGGAAGAGAGCGAGGATTGTAATAGCACTCATGGAAACATGAGATTTCAACTTAATCTGATTACTCGAAACAGTAAAGAATAAATTATTATCAAAATCGTACATATAACTGTGTGGATAATATTATATTCGTTTAATGAAGCCACGCTGTCTATACTTATTGTTTGTAGAAAAGTAATATAATCGGTGATGAATTTAATCAGTAGGGGGCGGATTCCTGACATGCCATATTTTTACCAAAGCCTATATTCTAAGCTTCAAGTAACTTAAAGCATTTATATATGCCTTATTATTAAGATTAAGTCGTTTTTATTGGATCTTAAAAGTCATATTTCCCACTTTTTAAGATCTTTGGTCATACTTCTGCTTAATTCTATGATAAAGTCATATTTTGTTTTTTTTAATAGTCTAGTCATCAGGCGATTGGAAATAATCAACATTGTATCTATATAAAAATCGTCGGTTTCACAGTACACTTGTTTCGAAGGTTTCTGCTAACAGGTAGCAAACGTTTGCACTGGACAATATAAGAAGATTTCCTTTTTCTTGTGATACAATTGAAAATGTATATGAATGAACAATTAATATAGTATGGGTAAAAAATTTCAGTCAATTGTAAGGTCATATTTTTGTCTTTGTTAGGTCATATTTAAACTTTTTTAGGTCACAAATGCTTGCATATTTTCCATGGTTTAGGTCATAAAAAACCCGCCCCTTATTAATCAGTATTTCCACGACAAACAAATAAGTAAATATGTATTTTTCAAACATATTAATGTTTTTTTTGATAATGTAAGAGTGAGAAACGTACTTTAAATTCCTGTCTTCAGTAACTAACTAATTCATTGCCACTATCGAACCCGTAGGTTCATGGCCGCGCGGACATAAACTCTCCATACATCGCTATCCTGAGCTAATGTTTTCCAATCATTCCCTGTATAATCTTTCCTCAAATCATAGTTAACGTTATTTCCCCACCTAATGTTTGGTCTACCAACTGGGCGTTTCCTATATTCAGTAACATAAATAAATTACAATACTTAGTTTAACAGAGAGGTTTATGTTCCTCAAACCATATTACCGCCATATTTAATAAATCATTGTAAATAAACCTACTAAAGTATTAACTATATCATAATAGTTGATTACATAAGTGGTTCAGCTCATTCATGAATGTTAGTAATAAAATGCGATTCGAAATTTTATCAAACATATTTACGATGGAACAGGACAAACTACATGTTTTTATCTAAAGTAGAAGTCTGAATTCAGTTTGTGCCACTCAACTGGGAGGCTAAACTGCCCTCAGCAACGGAACTTGAAATATTTATTGCGCTACCTCAGTATTGTGGAGACGAGTGGAATGAAACTCTAAGGTATGGTGTAATATAAGTTGTAGATCATCCCACAGCAGCAGAGGAGAAAGTGGACAAGTTTCGCGTACATGCCACAACCGGCGCTACTATAGTACAACTAACGACATTAAATTTTTCGATTTTTTTCTGGTACTAATATGAAATTCAGCACCGTCTGGTGGTAAAATAATGAATTATAATTATACAACGCCATCTGGCGAATAATCATGGAATTGAACTTTTATAGGTATAAATAACATTTTAATTTATCTTAAATTATGGAATTATTTGTACCCAGCCTCTCAGACCTAAAGATTTTTTTAATAATTTTAACAGAAGGGAAGAATGGAAATAAATAAAACATATTAATTTATTTTCGTGTATTATAATTTAAAAACGTGCATTATGAGCTCTTTTAAATATGTGTAATTGACCTACCCCCTTATTCTCACATACATATTTTATACAAAATTTATTAAAGAACCTTAGCCATGTCGTACTTCTCAAATCCATTATAAAGTCACTCACATTTTTAAAATGTTTATTAGAAATGGCTGTACACTAATATCACTCTTCCTAACCTAACAAATCTTAGAAATTCATCACTTCTAGTAGGTTTATCTTTGAAAATATATCACATTAAAAACGTAAACAAGTTACGTACAAATTAGAGTAAAATAAAATCTAAGTAATGATTTTTAACTTTCGATAATATATAATTTTTACAGTACCGTCTACATACAACGAAACGATAGCAGTTAAAAAATTAAATTTAAAAAATGGCTAATTTCCCATAATCCCGAGTGAACACGCCGTGTGCCTTGCATTTGTTCTATTTAGTTACATAATATGTTACTACGAAACCATTGTAGTTTGCTCATTGTAGTTCATCGTAAACGACCGAAAATTTTTAGATGTCACTGAACTCAGTTTTCCCTCTATTCGGGTGCTCTGTGGTAGATCATATTCCAGGTAGGCTCTTTTTTATTGCTCAGGCTCGAAATGACAAGGCAGCACCCTGGTGGGCCTTCCACTTGGGGCAGCTGCGGACACTAGTCACACGTCCTTCGAGACAGCTTCGCAAAAATTACTATTAAAATACGTTTCTAACAATATTTATAAAGTATTACTCAATTGTATTTTTGTGGGTTGGATCATTTTTGTGCTAAACACTATATTTATGGGAAATGGTCCAGTTGCTTGAGAGACTTCATATTCCACAAACAACTAACCTGATATAAAATAAATATGATCAGATGTGAGATCGGAACAGACAAATACCTAATCTGTGAAGGATGATGATGATAATGATGATGATAAAATAAATATTTTAGAAAATTTACCAATTAATAGCCATTTATATTTTTCAAATTCTTAATTATAGACACTTTAACATTTAAAGTCAGGCCACCTCATGGGCTAGTGATCAGCGTTTCTGACTAATGTCCATGAGGTCCCGGGTTTGATTCCCGGTCAAACTACAGGATTTTTTCTTTATAGGGAATGATGCCCATTGTCTAGAATTTAGGTTAAGTTTAGGTTAAGAACTCTTCTGGCGCTTCATTATTAGTTGTCACTCATCATATCATCGGGGTAACGTAACTCCGCCAATGCCAGGAGAGTACACCATAAATGTCGAAATGGCAACTTGGGGCATTGAATAAAAATAATAATTTCATATCACGTCTACTTAATTAATGACAGTTAGATTTTCACAAATTCAATATAATGCGAATTACTCTTGTATTTGTATTTTTCACGACACTTTTTAACGTGTTTTGAAACTACGATAAGAATTATACCAATGTGCGATAGAAATGTCAAATCGATGATCATTTCAGACCTTTTTTTCTGGAGAGCTCAAGAAAACAAACGAGTAGAGACTGCCTGCAAATCCTGTTGGGTGTTAAGCTGAAATGGTCGAAGTTTGTACAAGGAGGTATTCAATATATTTAGAGTCCTAGCAACAGTGTAAATGCTGAAAGTTATTTCAGTAAATGCAACGAAACTGTAAGAGACAGGAGAACCCGAATAACAACAAAATATTGAAGTACATTATATTATTTAATTTAACGGCGCTTCTGAATGTTCGTGACTTAAGTTCATCTTCTGATTTTTTACTTTTCTGATATTGGTCAATTTTGTATACTTTATTTATATTATTCTGCGTTATGATTTATCCGCCATTAATGGAATCTACTTTTCTATGTGTTGCTTTAACCTATATCAATTTAATATAAATACACTATATAAGTTATCTATTTTCATCTCACTACAAAACTTTCTCGAATGCGATTTTAAAATTTTAAAAGTCATTGGGCCTTCCTATTATTAGCATTCACGTGTATATTTTCCTTCTAAATGCTATAAAATGAAAAATTGCAAATGTATGGATGCTATAAAGTGCTAAATAAACAAATCAAAATACTAAAAATTACCACCCCTGGTTGTATGAAGTAGTATATATGATAAATTGAATTCTAGCAATAAAAACCAAAACAAAAATTTGTTTCGACATCTGGGGAAATCAGGAAAAGTTCTGTCAGGTTGGTTGTTACCGCATTTTAAACCCAAGACCTCCCATGCAACTCGATAAGTAAATAAGAATTGTATCTATAAGAATGCGAAAATGTAAGTGCAAATATTATTCTTAAGTAGGCCTACAACATATTTCATAATTTCGAGTTGAAAATAATCGAACAAAAATCTGTAATATAACAAATTTTGAAATTTGGCGAATAATTTTCACCTGTTAGTCATTTGTCCTAGAAGAAATTTGCTGCTTGAGAAAGGGATCCTCATTTCATCTTTTCAAGAGTTATGCAGCGATTGATTTCTATTTATGCGGCATGTCAATATAATTATCATATGAAATTATTAATCACATCAGTTTCATTGAACCTAGAGTTAATGGTTATTGATTAACTGTCCTTAAATCTGTTGAAGGGCGGGATTCCTGGATCAGATTTCTTGACCTCAATATTGGTGGTCAGTCGAGTTTGCTGTAATCGGTTGTTTCCCTTTCAAGATATTCTGAGAGATGTTGCGTGGCGTGAAATCAACCAAAAGCACAGATTAGCCCCCATCTTCATTAATTATCTGCATAATGATAAATCGCTAAATTGCTATTAAGTATTAAGTTAATATAAACACAAACTAATTGTAATAAAATTCCGTCGGCCAGCAACTGTGTAAATTAACCGAATTTTTCAGCAATTCGAATTTATGGACTGATTTTGCTGGTTTGCGGAATACGTCTCTCTTTTGTTAACTAACTCTTATGCATTTACAGTTTGATTGATAGAAACAGCTGTGTTTATTTTTCCATTTTCAAGTAAATACTCATTATTAATGCTTGGATTTCACAGATTTTAGAGAGTACTTCTCGTTTCATTTCAATTTATCTCGAATCGTTGCGAAAAACTGAAACCTGCTTCCACTACAACAGTTTTTAAATTTAGCGTCTAGATAATTGCCACTCATGATGGCCCGATTTTGCAGGTTAAAGAATTCTATCTGAAATTTTTATATGACGAGTTTGGTTCCGAAAATAAAAAAAAGCTGGTGGAGCGTTAAAAGGCATATATTTCTCTTTTGGCATGGCCATTTTCGACGTCTAGTAGGTCTTAGTAGAAACAATGAAGGTTTATAAAATACTCTTATTCTTCCTTTCCAGGATTAGGTCAATGCGACCTGTTCCGGTCTCAAGTCCATCGTTTCCTTGGCCGTCCCAAAGATCTTTTTCCATGTGATTTGTAGGCATTGATCTTTTTGGGTAATCTTGTATTGTCCATTCTGTCTAAATGTTCTTTCCATTGGCATTTGTGATCGTCTAGTTTATCGAGTATTTAAAATATCTCCAGTTCATTTCTTATTGATTCATTGTGTAATCTATCCATGCGTGTACATCCTTTTACGAATCTTAAAAATTTAATTTCGGTAGCTTGAATGTGTGAGATATATTTTTTGTAAGTACCCAAGATTCAGTTCCATATAAAAGACAGGAACAGCCATAATTTTATAAAACCTGAGCTAAGTTTCTCTTCGAGTGTTTCTGAGGGTTCTTCTTATGGTGTCGCACATCATTTGATATCGGTTTAATTTATTGTGTATATCCCAGACGTAGCTATATGTTATATCTGAACCAAGATAGTTAAATTGTGCTATCTGTTCTATTATTTCACTATTGATTATTATTTTTGCTCTGACTGGCACTTTGCCCTGAAAAGCCATAATTTTAGTACACAATACTCATGACAATAATCAAAATAGGTAGGTCTCCCTCGGAATTCGCTAAAATATAATATACGATAAACTATATTAATAATACCAATTAACTAAATTGTATTAACAATTACATATATAAATAAATAAATAAATAAATATATATATATATATATATATATATATATATATATATATAACGCTTCATTAAAATATTGAATAATGTTTAGGTTAAAAATCAGTTTTGTTTGAAGAAAGACAGACATGAGGAAGAACTATAAAGTATACAATTAACGTTAATCCGAATATTTAATCTTTATACACAAATGTGATCGGATATGAAGACAGTCGATAAGATAAATAAATCGTTGATGCAGCTGTAGAAAAGTCGTAAATTTTAAATTTGCGCATAGATTTTGAACACACGTATAAAAATAATATATAAATATTGTAGTGTTTGATAAAATTATACTCTCTGCAATAATGCAAGAAATAAAAAGTTATATTTAGCGATTGGAACAATATGAAAGCAAAAGTAAACCATTTTTATTTTTATAATACCAGCACTGCCTTTACATGAGGTATGATGAAGATGATGATAATGATAATAATAATATAATTTATTTATATACTTTTTATGTTTACATATCTTTCCGTGCCTAAAGTTGTTCATCTCCACTCGTCTCTATCCATCCACTCCATGTCCTCCAGTCCTCTTGTTCTCATTCCAGTTCTTATTTCTTGCATCCACGAGTTTTGAGGTCTTCCTTTCCTTCTTCTTCCAGGTGGACACTATTCCCAATGTTTTCCTGGGTAACCTTTATTTTTACATTCGTCGTACATGCCCATACCAATTTAATTGCTTTTACCTTGTATAATCTACTAACGAATATCTAATATTCATTTTTTTCTCGTATGACAGCAATGTAAATTGAAATGTCTACTTTGGCTGGACTATTTTCGATCACTGTTCGCTTGTCTTCTTACTATTTCTAGCTCTACATGACGATTGACTTAGTACACATTTTTTGAAAAGGCCACCGCATCTTGATTTAGTCGTCCGCAGGATCATTCGTCAATGTTAGTGTCCCAGGATGTTAATATTTGAGTCCATCTTCCGTCTCTAAGTCTTGCAGCATGATGTTCACAAATATTTGGAGTTGATGGCTTTTGCTATTATTGATAATACATTAGTGGTATGTTTTCAATTGCTTGATTTTTTATCCAGTCCCTCGGTACGATATGCTTAGGATCTTCCTCAATATTTTTATTTTATATACTTGTATTAAACACGACTAATTTATAATAATAGTACATACATTATTTATACATTTATTCACATGACACATAAAATATATAAACAGCGAGTTTAGTTGCCCTGAAATTCGCAATGTATCCTATAGGATACAAATAAATGTGAACTACATGGTCTTTATAGGAAGCCAGATATAATAAGAAAAGTTAAGTCTCCTATATTGCGATGGACAAGACATGTGGCACGAATGGGGAATGAAAGACGTGCATGGAAGCTTCTTGTAGGAAAACCAGAGGGAAAACGCCCAGTTGGTAGACCAAGAATGAGGTGGTAGATTAACATTAACTTTGATTTGTGGGAAGTAGATTATACAGGGAATGATTGGAAAGCAATAGCGCAGTATAGGGATATATGAGGAGCTTATGTCCGCGCGGCCTTGGACCTACGGGTTCGATAGTACCAGTGAGTAATTAAGTATCTTATTGGTAGTAAAAGATTCCGGGCTATGTGGCCGTGGTCTATAACTGGCGTTTCTTCCAGACGTTTCTCCCTCAACTGCGGAGGGCATCTTCAGTGGCGAGCGCTAGAAGCTGTTGTTTCCCTGTCGTAGACTCGACTGCGAATGAACAGCAGAACAACAACAATTGAGTGACGATGACTTGGCACCGTCCTAGGCTCTGCATTCTGATGCACACGGTGCGTCTTGGCAGTTAATTCCGTAGTGGCTATCGTTTTAGGATTGTGGTTCGTTTAATCCTAGCCATTGTGACAAGATGGTTTCTTTTAGTCTACGTATCTGGATGATAGATTGTGGATATGTCCGCACTGAGTAGTGCAACTTGATATCACATTCTATGCGAGCAACTCGCACAATCTATATAGTTTTTGGTTCACTTTAACCTTAACCTATATTACATAGGTTAAAGATCCTGTGTAGGAAAAGGAATCTCTCCATAGGAGAGGGTAGTTCAGCCAATAATGGCTGAAGACCCTGGAGATATTCCTCAACCTGCTGCCCTAGTTGTAATTTAGGCAATTGCTGGCCCTGGCCTTGAACATTGCTGTTCACCTTTTGGTTTAGTGAAGAGGTGCCCTTCTTTAGGGATTGAGAAAAGGAAATATTAGGTTGGACTTTCACTGAAGTGAAAGTCCTAGGTTGAGATATAGGTTGTTTGGGTTGAGCTGCCCTATTATAACTCACAAGCGCCGCCTGGAAAACAGGGCAGCCACGATAGGATGCTGGGTGTCCGTTAGCCCCGCAATTTGCGCACTTAAGCAAATTAGCATCTCTCTGTGCTGAGGCCTTAATTGGACAGTCCTTATGTCCATGGGCCTCAGCACAGATTACGCAACGTGGCTTCCGGCAGCATGCGGAAAAGGTATGATTAAATGACTGACACCTAAAACATTGTTTAAGGCCAGTCCTTGGTCTATAAGATTCCACCGATACGACACAGTACACCAGCCGCTTCAGGTCATAAATTTTCAGAGCCTCAGCTGTCCGCTCGAGTCCAAGAATGAAAATGGGGAGCGGTTTCTCTACGTTATCTTTTTTAGCAAATATTTACCTGGTACTTTTCAGAGGAAATCCCAAGGACCTAATTTCCTCTTCTATTTCGTCAATGGGAGTGTTTGAAGGCAGCCGTTTTAGCACTACCTTCAATGGAAGTTCCATTTTAGTCAAATGAGTATAGTATTCCTTGTGAATGGAATTAAAATACTGTCTAAGGACTAAAAAGTCCTCCATTGTAGTTGCGTAATAACGCAAACCTTCTCTTATGTTAACAACTTTAAGTGGTCCACTTATGAGTGCCTTTATCTCTTTATTCATGCGAAACAGATCCCCATGACCAGTGACAGTGATTGGTGGGGGTCTCTGTTTCGCAGAGTCAACAATTTGAGAAGGTGTAGTATTTGTCGTATCGGTCGATGGACCAGCAATAACAGGTGGAACCACTGAAGAGGAAGTTCCAGATGTTGATGCTTCCATATTTGTATCAGCTAGTGCTGCAAATTTATTAGAAGTCTCAACCCCTGATACTACAGTGGGAGACTTCACTTTGACTTGTCTGGATAGATCTTGGGTTTTCTTTTCAGAATTATTTTCAGTTGTTTTTGATACTTTTATACCTTTACTTTTACTTTTATTCCTCCTCTTTTTAGGAGTTGTTGTTTCTCTAGGCTCAGATTCAGTTTTCAGAAAAAATTGAGTTGTGGGTATGTCAAATTGGCCCCTTCCTTTAGGTTTTACTTGTTGCTCTGAATCTGTTTCCGAACTTGCGTCATGTTCTGGGAGAAAGCTATGCGCTTGGAGCTCAAGCGCAGTAGCCTTCACTTCCTTCAACATGAGCGAGTACAAAGTTACACTTTCCGGTATTTGGCCATATATTTTATCTAATTTCTCCATACATGTCAAAGTGATGTCACACACTGCATCAGATCTTTCACTGCTGGGGAAAGTAGCCAGACTGTTAGTGATGAGTAGAGCGCGGAATTTTATGAAATTTCATGTTTTAAACTATAAGTCGGAGAGCATTGTGACAAAGTATCTTCACGTTTTATGAAGTGTAGAATTGAATGGGACCAAAAAAAAATTTCATATTTCATAATATTTTGACAAAAAGTTCATATTTTAGTAAATATTTCATATTGCTTCATATTTTCAACATTTAAAAAATATATATATTTTTTTCCAATAACACTTCTAGGAATTTGTTAAAAATATTTTTTTAAGTGACTGTACCTCTGTAAGTTTTTGACATTGTAAATCGTAGACAAGTGGAAATTCTCCAGAATTCCTTTCTGGACAAAACAAATACCGTTAACCGGCAATAACAACAAGATGTCAAGAGATGGATGGGGTTTATCCGTAACTTGGCCCGCTGGAACG
Source organism: Diploptera punctata (assembly GCA_030220185.1). Lineage (NCBI taxonomy): Eukaryota > Metazoa > Arthropoda > Insecta > Blattodea > Blaberidae > Diploptera > Diploptera punctata. The sequence goes on along the minus strand of JASPKZ010001619.1, from coordinate 1,671,336 downwards.
AGAACATGATGAACTGATGACAGATTGATAAGTTTAAGGACAATAGTAGATTAGTGACCACCCACTCTTCCCTAGGCAATTTCTTCACTTTGCTGTGTACAGACATACTTGTTGTTGCTACTAGTGAAAAACAAGATGCCAAAAACTGGAGTTCGTGATTGGATTTCAGCATTTAAATGCTACACCACGGATGGTAAAATAGTGTTTTGCACTTACTGTAGAAAAGAGGTATGTTCATTTTATATTTGAAATATATTTAAAATAACTAAATAATATTCTTTCTTAGCCTACATTTTATAAATTGCAATCTCTTGTGTCAAAATTAAATTGTTCCTATAACTCGATTTTTATAGGTATCAGCAAATACCAAAAATAAAAAACCACAACTCAATTATAATTAAATTTAATGTTATTGTTACATGTACATATATTGAAGCTCAGTATATTTATGCAATGTAAATAGCTACCATACCAACCTGTACATAGTCTCAATTTTGTCAGTCCTATGTTTCATGGAAAGCTTTCTGTTTTGGTTATGTATTGTTTCTTGGATTTAATAATTAAATATAATTGAATAAATAATTAATTCTTTTTTATATACGTATATCAATACCAACAACTAATTTAAGGTAATTGCTACATATACAATTACTGGGAGATAAATTATATTTGAAATGTTAAATTAATAAAAAAAACAATTACTGGAGTTTGATATCTTTATGCAATGAGAATAGTAATCATGCCAAATTGTACCTAATCTAAATTTTTAGTGCTATATTTTATGAAAGTCTGTTTGTTTTGGTTGCTATGTTTTGTTCCTTGGATTTTGAAATTCATAATTAAATATCAATGAATAAATTAATGGATTGTTGGATTGTGTTTTATATATATATATATTCCAGTAGACCTTATCTATTTATTAACAATGTTTCAAATCGTAAGCATGATCTTTCTACGGGCATGGAATTAATGAAAAGTCAATTAAAATAAGAAATATAGTGAATATCTTGAATTTTTTAACCACAAATAAGGTCTACTTGTCTCATTTACATGCTGTTGGATCCTATATATTACACCGAATGTATGTATATGAAAATATATGTAATAACGTTAATAAATAATAGCTTCATAATATTTTCGTGTTACAATTTTCATATTTTTCATATTTTCTTATTTTGATTTCATATTTTGGTAAAATTTTCTTCATATAAATCCTCGCTCTAGTGATGAGTAAGAATACTCCGCGTATCTCATGAATATATCTTTGATATCGAGTATTTTCCTCGCTTTTCTTTTTGGCAATATATGACTCGAAAAATTGTGAGGCTTCTTCCCACAACGTGAAAGGTCTGATGTCCTCATTATCTTCATCCAGGTCCATAGATCCTGAAAAAAAATCAAATTTAGCAGCCATGCTTGGTTATACCAAGACTTAGTCTACTACTTCACTTGACTTTATTAGAAAACCACTTGTCACTCGGATAGAATTACACTGCACATTAGTGAAGAAACCACAACACTATAACTTTAGACACTACACCCGTGGATTTATATAACTTCTAGAAAAACTTGAACACTATACACTGGACCGGGCCGGTAAGCCCGGTCTGGAATTAACTGCCCTAACCGCCGATTGGTTGTGTAGCGATCACTTTATATATGACAACCAATCGCAGAGCTCTAGAACTACCAGTAACCGCACTGAATTAGATGTTGATGAAGCTCTACGGTGTGTACTGATGGTCACCCATCAATGCTTGATCCAAGCTCGATGTTACTGACGGTCACCCATGCAGTCTCGATGCAAGCTTGTTGTTACCATTAAAGACGTCGTTCTTCTTCGAAGTTCTTTATAGTAATGTTGAACAGCAGAAATCTGGACGCTCTTATTTATACTAGTGCTGACGTCACGTGAGTCGCAGCTGTTTGGATCATACTGGCTTCTGATTGGTTCGGAACTCTCTCCTTGTTATTGGTAGGTTTTGACTTTCTATTGTCTAATATGTGATACCAGGCTTTGGCTAGTTTTATTCCTTCATCTTTTCTATTGAAATTGTCCTTGTGTTTATAAATTTATATGGCCTCTTTGTATAATCTTGGGAAATAATATGGTGTTGTGGCTAAAACTTGTGTTTCATCGTAGTGAATCTGATGTCCGTTTTCAGTAAGTATCTTATTGTTTTAATTTATCTAATAGTTTTAATAAAACAGAAGAGATCTAACAAAAATTATTCAAATGAGTGTGGAATTACACAATATACCTAATAACAGTTATGCACAATTTCGGTTTCAGTGCGGTCCGCCAAATTTATATAACTGATAAGAGAAATTATTTTATTATTTAAAGGTTAAGAAACTAATTTGAAAAATACTTAATGGTTGAATATCTTATTGTAAGCCTATAGCAGTTTGTACATTACATTATATTGAGAATAGTCAATCGTACAATATATTTGAATTTATGGCAGAATTGTGAAAATCTTTTCTTGTCCATCTTTTTAGCTCCACTTAATCGTTCAGGATTTAGAGTTATAAAATGTAATTGTTTCGCGATCCGTAATTTTTTTTTTTTTTTTTTTGCTTCACACAGAAAACCTTTTATTGTTCTTTATCCTCAGTTTATATTTTCCAGTTCTTAATTCACAACTTACAATGTGATTATCATTCACGTTCATGTACCTTATCCTTGGCCGTCCTCTCCGTTTGTCTCTCTACATTGTTGCATCTAATATACATTTTGTAAATCCTTGACCTTACATTCGTATTATGTGAACAGTAAACTTAGTCTTCTCGACTTCACAGAAAACTTGCCGTATTCTCTCTCATCCTAGTAAATCATCAATTTTACTATCTGTTCTTACTGTTACCATTTACACGTATTAGGTCATATGTTCTCCAGCCATTCTTCTTTAAATTCAAGGAGAACTTTTTCAGTAGTTCTTGTTTTGTTGTATTATATGTAACTGTTCGACGAATAAATGTCTTATAAAAGTTTATTTATATTCTTATAGTTAGCTTCGTTGTTTAAACATATGGTCGCTTAAGAAACAATACCGCGTAACTAACAAAATACAAATTTTACACGAGAAACAAAAAAAATCTTTATTTTTCTCCTTAGTACCTATAGATTGAAACCATTGTATCTATAAGTTTAGCGAGGTCATGGTACAACATTTCATCCTAATCTATGTTTGAACTGAGCGCACTTCTTCAGTGATGCTAACAGTATAAACGTGTCAGTTACGCGTTATTGTTTCTTAAGCGATGTTAATTATGAAGATATTGGAATAGACTATTTTTCCCATTATTATTAACATGTTATTAAAACAAACTAATTGAAAGCGTTTTTAATTGTTTTCCACAGACTGCATTAAACACGTTTAATCAATTTAATGTTTTTAAATAAAAAGTCAATAACAGTAGGAAATAAAGTGCATTTCCAATTCCTTCGTCTGTTTAAACCAAAATGCTATAGAAAATAAATAAACTAAATTATTACTATTCTACATATCTAACTATGCTGAATATAATGGACTTTTTTCCCCATTAACTTGGTTTAACCTCTCACCTTATAGGTACTGTTTACATGCCATACTCCAGCCGGGCCTTAAAGTAGCACGACCTGTCGTGAGAGGAAATTTAAATTATGGATCACACAAAAAATAACTACACAAGGACATGGAGGACCTTCCTCAATGAGTGATGAGCTCAATGTCAGGGCCTCCTCCGAGACAACACAACATTAAATCGAAGCAATCAATTCACACGCACATTCATACAAAGCACGGCGAATATGTTAATGATGATTATAGTGGCTAGATGATTTTGGTGACCATTTTGGTCTTAAAGTATTCTGACAATTGTCTTACAGGTGAGGAAAAACCCCGAAAAAAAACATCACCCAGGAAACTTATCCAGTCCAGTGATCGAAGCCGGGTCCGCCGCGTAAGAGACAGTGACGCTACCGCAAGTGGGCGTATGTGACGTACTAAATATACAAATTCCTTTTGCAGTTTTATATTCACATATTCCGAATAAAGAGCCTAACACATGATACTAATCATTAACCTGTTGTTCGCAACGGAGATATATTACTCGGTCAAGGTTCTTGATGCATTTGCATCTCTTTTTCTATGAGAACTATACAATGTTCAGTTAACCATACATGAGTTTTGGCAGAAAAGGATCTTAAACAGGCAACTTTGTGATTGCATTTATTTGCATTTTTCTCAACTTTTTGGCATATTGCATTTTGTTTTGTATTTTCTAGCATATTGGTATTTATTTCAAACATACTTTTTGGGAGTTTTATACATTTTTGCGAGGAAATGTGCATTGTTAAACATAATTTACTTTTACTGTCTCTACCAGTTACACAAATTGACTTCAACTTAAATTTTTTGAACACGTTTTGCCTCCCCACATTCCAACTAACTGTTCATAAGTCTCGTTTATAGAAATCAGGAGTTTAATTAGTGAAGCAAAGCAACCAAGTGAAAACTGTAGTTAATAATATAGAAAAAGTGAGTGTGGAAAATGGGAATGGATGTATTGAGGAAAATAATAATATGGTTTTGAGTAAAAATAAAAAAAAATTAAATGTCTTCAATAGTCGATGTCCTGTGAAAATTATTCTACAGGAGTAAAATAAGGGGACTTACAATCCAGTGATATAGTTTAGTTTGACTATTTAACTCATGTCCCCAAATGGGATTCAACGACCAATCACATTTCAATGATTTTTTAATTACAACCAATCACAGCCGTGTTTCACCTCGAATTTATCAAATAAGTTTATCTTATTAAAGAGAGCTCCTCCTTTTTAACATTGTGAATAGGTCATAGCATTATTTTGCAGTGACCGACTCTCTAAGAAATACGGCTATCAGATTGTATATATAATGCACGAATGTCAGCTGATAGTGCTTGCGGGAGCTAATATAAAACATTTGTAGCAATTGATTATACGACAATAAAAATAAACCATTGTTTGCACTTTGTTGAACGAATTATTTCCCAGAAAATAACGTTGCACAAAAATAAATTCTACATATTTACATCATAGGACATCAGAAATTAATTAATACCTATAATGTTGGTTATAAATTTCTCCACTAGGGTGCATTCTTACAATATTGCTATCCTTTGGCAATAAATAATATGATCTGGTTGCAGTGATGAACAAAAGTAACAATCGTTTCTCATTTGATTTCAAACATCGCCGTTTACATTAAATAAGTAAATATTTTGAAATAACTATATTTAAATAATGATTTGTGGGTAAACAGCTTAATTTTATTCGTTAAATAGTCCTAACAAATACCACTCTTGATTTCCAAATTACCCAGATAAATTCACTCCCCACTTCGTGAATCCTGAATTTTAGAAATCGCTCGTGGCATTACTTATGAATATTCACTTTTAAAATCCTTAGAAGTGGACATAAATTTCTCGATGTACAAGTCATTATTAAGAGAATCAAACATTTTCTTCTTCGACAATCTACAGCAGTTGCTTGTTGTACATTGCAATGCAGGACTGAAAAAGTCAATACTTTATATTTACCTGCAATATGAATTTTATAAATATCTTATTGCATCATTTTTAATTCTAGCGCATTTTTTGTAATTGTTAATGCATTATCCTGTATTTTATTGCGTATTAAAATCCTATCTCTATATATTACATACAGATTTGCTATTATGGGAGATATATTTTTCTATTTTAAGGTTGAAGTAAATATTTTGAAGTATTATTGTAGAGTGACAAACAGTTTGAATCAATATCCATTTAATAGTTGAGAGCTCCATTAGTAGTTACCAACTTATTCCATTATGCTCCTGTTACACGACGATTAGTAGGACGATGTGGTTCATGTGGCTTATTATGAAACCTAATTCATCATCAAACTTCTGTAATGTCAACATTTACATCAATACTGTAAATTGTTAATACAATCTAGGAATAGCATCCACCAACCTTTCCTCAAGCACTTTTGATCCATTTCAAACACAACTTCGAAAATATGTTATATTGTTTAACATTATTCTTCTTCTTCTCATCATCACCATCACTCCAGGGATTAGGCAATTGCCCGTTCCGACTTCATAATATATCAGCCCAACGTCTTCTAGGTCTTCCAACATCACGTCTTCCTCTTGCTTATAATTTCTTGCTAATAATGGATGTCTCTCCTTACTCATTCCATCCATGTGATCAATCCATTTCTGTCTGTAATTCGTGACTTTATCCAATAAAGGCTGTACTTTCAATTCTTCTCTTATATCCTCATTTCTTATCCTATCAAGTCTTGTACATCCTTTTACTTGTCTTAGGAACCGCATCTCCGCCGTCTGTATTCTATCCTTCTGTTTTTTTTCACTGGAGCCCAAGTTTCACATCCATACAATATTGTGGGAACCGCCATAACATTATACATTTTTATCTTGGTTTCTTTTCTAATTTTATTTTTGAATGTTCTCTGTATTGTTCCACACACCATCTGAAATTTATTTATTTTGGAGTCAATATCTCTTTCCACATTGTAGCCAACATGACAGCCCAAATATTTGAAACTAGACACCTGTTCTATACTTTGATTTTCTAAAATAATTTTGGATCTCACTGGATCTCTTCCTCTAAAAGCCATGGTCTTCGTTTTCCTTACAGAAATCTTTAGATCGTATAATTTACATATTTCATTTAATGCATGCATTGATTTCTGTAAGTCGTCTTCATTTTTCTGTATTATGATAACATCGTCAGCAAATAGAAGATTATTTATGCACACTTTATTATCCATTCTTATTCCTGGATTGAAGTTGTGTTTAATTTTGTGTCCCTCGTTGTGGAGACATTTAAAGTTGGGTTTCTCGGTGAGATATTCGAAGTTGAAGATTTGTGATATAATTTAAACCACTTTAAATCTGCCACGGCACTAATAACTCTCTTCAGGGGAATGAGGAAATGTTTCTTACACAAATAACAACACTTTATTAACAGTTGAACGATAAGTTAGTTTATTTAAAACTTTCACTTTGGTCAAGATGAATCTTGTAATTTAAAAGTTCCAAAAGATTCCGGCTTAGGTTGATATTTTTCACTTCTAGAAGATTACCATTTTATGTATTTAATGGATGACGAATGCTAACGGTCAATCCAATCATTATTATTCATTATTTTCACTTAGAAACTGTTTTTCACCAAGACGGATGACTATTATATCACTATATAATCTTTCATACTTTTAACACTATTTCTTTCAACCAACATCAATAAAATAAACAATTATTTCCTTATTCTTTAAGGAGCAGTCGCTGAACATGACCGACCATCTTCAAGTATTGTAGCCATCTTTTTTTTATTATGTAATAACCTCTAGGTTCTGATTGGTCCAACAGAAAAGGAAGGAGTATTTTCAAGCTAACTTCTATCCTCTTCGTCCAATCCCATTTATTTCTTTATAAAATTATCAATTTGAATATTTGAAGTATTTTACATACTGCATCAGTTATAAAAACATCTAACTGTATTAACAGTTTATATTGACCAGTTATTTTTTTTTTATATACTTATAAAAAAATTTGAATTCTATAAATCAATCTGATGTCCATTCTTCATATAAATAAATATAATTATAAACAAAACAAAAACCCTTATTATTATTATATGGGGATAAATATCCGGTTTTAAATTGCCCCTGATTTATTTTAATCTTAGCTACAACTAAGTGTGAGGCTAAATTAAAATAAATCACTTTCCCCAAATATCAAGTTTCTTTCTATACAAGATTCATCTGTATTAGAATCAATACAATGTAATACATCACAATTATAATAAATACATGTTACATAATGAAATAGAAGTATTAATTTTACAAAATTTACATACAATATTTTAAATACACTTTGAACTATTTGAAGTCACCAGCTACGACTAATTAATAGGAGTCTGAAATGGTTTCAAAAGTTCTTTGGAATATTTTCCAATTTCTTTTCTAGTGTCTATTTCTCTTAGCTCATAGGTGGTATCATTAAAATTCTTAAATATTTCATAGGGACCTTTATACAATAGGTTCATCCTATGATATTGTCTCTTTAAAGCATTGGATAATGAAATATCCCTTATGAGAACTTTGTCTCCAACTTTGGGATTCCACTTCCTTTTATGTCTTTTAACCTTATTGTTGCGCTTTTCTGCGCGACATTCTAACCTTTCAATAACTCTTTTACATATTTCCTCGGATGTCTCCGGGATTTGACTTTTATCAATGATAGGTAATGGTAAATTAGCAATTAACCTGTCAGGTTGTTTACCTGTCATTAGGAATATGGGTGCTTCCCCAGTATTGACATTAATTGAATGATTCATAACATTCTCTATGACGCTGATATGTTTAAACCAGTCAGAATGTTTATGATGGGTCAAAATTCTTAAACTTGTAGTAATTTCCCTATTAACTCTCTCACAGGGATTACTTTTTGGGTGATATTTACTACAATGGTACAATTTAATTCCTATCGCAGTAAGTTTATCTTTAAACTTAGGACTTGAGAACACTGAAGCATTATCACTAAGTAGTGCATCAATAGGTCCATAATTAGGTAAATAATCTCTCACAATTTTACCTAGGCAAGCTCTGCTATTTACACTTCTTAATGGATATATTTTTACAAATTTTGAGAATACATCAGATAATACAAGAATATGCTTGTAACCAAATTGAGTAGTAGGCATTTCTCCATGAGTATCCATTACTACTAAGCTATTTACTTTGTTCCTTAATATGTTTTGTGGAACTATATCATATTTTACGTTCATACATTTGGCTTTTTGACAAGTTATGCATGAAGAAGAAGTAAACTTTCTCAACTTTTTATCTAAATGTTTAACATAGAAAAATTCACTTATGTTGAGAGCTAATTTTTCACAACCTGCATGATTTAAGCCGACATGAAAAGTTCTAAATAGTGGAACTTCCATATTATTAGGAATTATAACTTTCCATTTTTTCACATTTCTCCCATGTAATTTGTAAAGAATGTCATCCTTTATACCGATTTTCTTATTACAATCAATTCCATTTTTGTCATCATTATTTATATCTCTCGCACTATACTTCAATCGTTGTAACTCTATATCAGATTTTTGATGCTCAACAATGTTTTTCATCAACAATGAAAATTCTTTGTCTCTATACAGTTTTACATTAAACATTACTACTTCGTGTTTAGGAGTATGTACAGTTTCAGGTATTTTCCCAACACTTTTCAATCTAGACAGGAGGTCAGCAAACACATTCTGTTCTCCTTCTATGTGTTTTATTTCAATATCATAGGAAATTATTTCCATGATCATCCTACTCAGTTTATTATTGGATAATCTACATTTACTTATAAAACTTAGTGAAATGTGGTCACTATGAACAATAACTTTGTTTTTATAAACATAAATTCTAAATTTATTTAGAGCATAAAATATTGCTGTAAGCTCCAACTCTGAAACAGTGTAATTTCCTTCAATGATGGTAGTCGAGCGAGAAGCTGTCGACACAACATACTGTTGCCCATCATCGTCAAATTGAGTTAAAACAGCACCGAGGCCAGTTTTACTCGCGTCTGTGTATAAATGGAATTCTCTATCCATTTTTGGTCTCTGTAGTGAAATACTATTTGCAAATAACTTCTTAACATATTCAAAAGTAGATTGATGGTCCTCTGTCCATCTCCATTTACTATCTTCTTCAGCAGCCCTCTCAGCTTACTAACCGCTGAGGCATAGTTGATGACAAACTTCGAATAGTAATTTAAGATTCCTAAAAATCTACGAAGTTGTTTTATGTTCTTTGGTGAAGGAATTTCTAAGATTCCTTGAACCTTGTCTGGGTCAGGAGTAATCCCTTGATTAGAGATCCTGTATCCTAGGAATTGAACCTCCGACCTAACAAACACAGACTTTTCTAGGCTGACTGTCATTCCACTATTCTTTAATTGAGACAACATTAAATCAATATGAGATATATGATTCTCAAAAACATTATCAATAATAATTGCATCGTCAACATATATAGTACAATGTCTTTTAACATCATCAGATAGTACAATATCTAGGGCTCTAAGAAGCGCACTTCCGCTATTTCTTAGACCGAATGCACACCTGGTAAATTCATATACTTTTCCATTATGTATGAAAGCTGTATAGGGCCGAACTTTGGGGTCTAGTTCTATCTGCCAAAATGAAGAAGTTAAATCAATAGAACTAATAAATCTACCAGTTTTCATATTTGCTATAGATGCTTCAATTGTCTCGGGCCTATAATTATCCCGGACAGTGAAAGAATTAGTCCTACGACTGTCTAAACACAGGCGAATTTTGCCATTAGGTTTTAGCACCCAGCAAATATGGTTGGCGTAAGGAGAATCAGATTTCTGTATTATTCCTTGCATTAACATGTCATCTATCATTTGATCTGCCTGCTCTCTGATAGCAATAGGGATGGATCTACTTTTAATATTTATAGGTGGATGTTCCATCACTTTAAAGGAATATTTAAAACAGTTGCACAATCCTGGCTTCGAAGAAAAAGAACTCTTATTTTTCATTAAGATGTCATACAACATGCCTTTCTGTTCATTGTTTATGCCATGAGTGTCTTTGACTTTTTCCTTTATCATTTCACAGATGTCTTTATCAAGTTCGTCACTCACACAATATAATAGAGGAATTTCATCATACTCAGTATTGCAAGAGACACATTCTAAATCACAACATTTACATGCGACATTATCGTCAGCACAATCATTTTCATTATTAAGGCTTTCTTCGCCCTCGACACTTTTGTCGGAAGTACAATTAACTGCAATATTATCTTGCATTTGGCATCCACGGCCATTCACCAATTCCCTCTCCTCGTGAACAACAATATTCTCTATAAAAATGTGTTCTTCAGCAATGTCACTCTCCTTCTTACTTAAATTCTTGTTCTCCTCATATTCATTATCAAATGGGATGACGACTCTCACATTATCTTCATTATACAAGGAAATATTCTTACACTCAAAATTTATTATGGCATTATATTGTTCCAACAGGTCGCAGCCTATTAACATATCACAAGACAAGTATGGAGAAATTAAACATATTGCACTGAAGTAATATCCTCCGATATGTAAATCTAGAAGGCACTGAAGCTTAATTGGCAGTTTCTTCTTGCCTATCGCAAGAGTACAATACACTCCACATATTCTTACAGTCATTATCTTATTCCCTTTGTTGACTAAGAAATTATAAAATTTCTGATCTATTGTTGTGTTTGAGCAGCCACTATCCGCTATGCAAGTAACATCATTGTTAAAAATATTTACTTTAATTTTGGGTGGTCTTCCTATGACATTTAATTCTTTATTAGTAACAGGCATAGCATCCTGATTCTTAGAAACATTCAAATGATTATTCAATATTATGCTATCTCGCTGTCTTGAGGTACATAACTTACTATCTCCTCTCATATTTGCTGGTACAATTTCTAAATTTTGAAACCTATCAAAGCATCTATTTTGGACCCCTAAGTTCATAACGATTGAGGTACATTGCGGAGTCTTTAATGTACCTTCTATGCGTTTAAAGCATGAGGTATCCTGTGATTTACTTCGTGGTCATTTTCATTACTAGGTATATCTTGACTTTGGTTGTGAATAGTTACAGAGTCTATTCTATTTTGCTCTGTCCTATCACTAGTTTCATTAATTTGACAATTTTGTTGTCGTTGGAAATACCCTTTATTTTCATTACCATAGGCATTCCTTCTTCTTTTACCTCTACAGGGAGAAGTCCAATACCTATTTCTATTTTCTCCTATTCTGTTAACATCCATATAATTAATTTGTCTGTCATTCCTATTTTCATTACGTTTGAACCATCCATTCTGGTTATTGTTACTATAATTATTAGTCATCCTATTTTTATTTGGGCTGTTTCTATTTTGAACAAACCTATTATTATTGTTGCCCTGTTTGAAATTTCTTTCTCTATTCTCATTATGATATTCATCACTTCTTTTAGTTACAAAATTACCTTTCTTATTATAGGGCTCTGCCCCTTCCCCAAATAAATTTCTTTTACTACATTTATCTACTTCTCTTTTATTCTCTAGTAGAGCTAACAACTCTAACATTTCAGAAACATTTTGTGGTCTAGCTACTATCAAATGATATCTAATCTCATCTGGGAAGTGATGCGATAACATAGAAATTAAAGTTCTCTCATCTATTGGAGGCTGTAACAATGATGCCATTTTTGCCTTCTCCAAGAAATAATTATGATAACCTTGTTTACCGTTGTTGGAGAATTTTCCACTAGTTAGGTCTAACCTTAGTTTTGTTTTGTCTTTCTGGTCCCCAGTAGTAACCTAAGAAAGCATTTTTAAATGTTTGATAAGTCATTGAATCATGGCAAGCTATCTTAAACCAAGACTCTGCATTGTCTTTTAAACTTTTTCTTATGAAGAACATTCTGAACTTGTCTTCTATTCCTTTGATTTCGAAGTATTCTTCAATTTCCCTAATGAAATCAGTAGGGCTTTGGCCTACAGTATCACCAAAATTAGGTAAGTTAATTTCCCCTAAAAGATTAGCAGGAATTTTACATACATTTTTACTACTACTACTAGAAGGAGGATCATTATTAACATTACTAGAATGTCCTGACATAACCTCAATCTCCTTTTCACTAGTTTTTGACACATATTTGTTTTCAAGTTCAACAATCTTAGTTATCCATCCTTCAACTTGTTCTTTTATAATAATTACTTCATTTGTTATCTTTGATTGAAGTTCTTCATTACCTAAGATAACACTTTCTTCGGAAATTTTTAGTCTATCTTCGACTTTAGTTCCTAATTCTTCGATTTTATCTTGGCAACTTTGCCTTACCTCAATCAAAGATGTTTCTATTTGATTATGAGTTTCATCAATCTTTTCATTACATTTTTCTATCTCATTTTTACAAATATCTATTTTCTTTTCACAGTCTTTAGCTACATTTACTATTCTCTTTTCCAGTTTAGAATTGTTTTGTTTGCATTCTAACCTAATGCTTTCTAATTTTTCATCTAGTTTCAAGTTATTTTCTTTAATTTCTTTACTAAGATTGGAAATATTTGCATCAATTTTATTGCTAAGGTTAGTTACATTGGCTTCTAATTTACTACTGAGAATTGAATTGTCATTCCTAATTTCTTTTAATTCATCACTGTTCTTTTCTAATTTATTGCTAAGATTAGTTACATTAGCTTCTAATTTACTACTGAGAATTGAATTGTCATTCCTAATTTCTTTTAATTCATCACTATTCTTTTCTAATTTGTTACTGAGATTTGAATTGTCATTCCTAATTTCCTTTAATTCTGCACTATTCTTTTCCAGTTTATTATTAATATTTATTTATTATAATGCTACCCAAGAAGGTGTATCATTAGTTTGATTATTTTCATTGTTACACAAAATTAAATTTTCTTGGCCTTCACTAATGTGTTCGTTTTCAATATTAACAGTTTTACAAGTTATATTTTCGTTATTGGCCATTGTTGGGTATTTTAATATTTTCTTATTTCTTAAAAGCATTAATTGTTATTATCACTAATTCACTTTTCACATATAAATTTTAACTGTACTCACTTTTGAAGATTTTTATTACTTTCCTCATTCTCGTGGTCCTTGGTTCGATTCAGGTTTACAGGTCCCTGGTTCGATTCCCATTCGAGCCCTCGTTGATGCGCCATTTGCAGCTGTGTTTAATTTTGTGCCCCTCGTTGTGGAGACATTTAAAGTTGGGTTTCTCGGTGAGATATCCGAAGTTGAAGATTTGTAATATAACTTAAACCACTTTAAATCTGCCACGGCATTAATAACTCTCTTCAGGGGAATGAGGAAATGTTTCTTACACAAATGACAACACTTTATTAACGGTTGAACGATAAGTTAGTTTATTTAAAACTCTCACTTTGGTCAAGATGAATCTTGTAATTTAAAAGTTCCAAAAGATTCCGGCTTAGGTTGATATTTTTCACTTCTAGAAAGATTACCATTTTATGTATTTAATGGATGACGAATGCTAACGGTCAATCCAGTCATTATTATTCATTATTTTCACTTAGAAACTGTTTTTCACCAAGATGGATGACTATTATATCACTATATAATCTTTCATACTTTTAACACTATTTCTTTCAACCAACATCAATAAAATAAACAATTATTTCCTTATTCTTTAAGGAGCAGTCACTGAACATGACCGACCATCTTCAAGTATTGTAGCCATCTTCTTATTATCATGTTATAATCTCTAGGTTCTGATTGGTCCAACAGAAAAGGAAGGAGTATTTTCAAGCTAACTTCTATCCTCTTCGTCCAATCCCATTTATTTCTTTATAAAATTATCAATTTGAATATTTGAAGTATTTTACATACTGCATCAGTTATAAAAACATCTAACTGTATTAACAGTTTATATTGACCAGTTATTTTTTTTTATATACTTATAAAAAAATTTGAATTCTATAAATCAATCTGATGTCCATTCTTCATATAAATAAATATAATTATAAACAAAACAAAAACCCTTATTATTATTATATGGGGATAAATATCCGGTTTTAGGATTCACTAAAACTTTCCATTTATTTAAAATATCGTCTATATATATTAAACAAAGTGGGTGATAAACTCTTCTTCTACTTCATGAAATTAGGTATTTTGGTCTGTTTTCACGTCAAGTGATATTTAATGAATCTTCCCATTTAGTAAATGGGCGTCCAACACTTCTACGTCCTATTTGTTTGTACTTTAATAACAGCTGGGGGTTCTATCTGCAGGCATTGTTTTAACTTGTTCATACCAGTTATATCTCATATTGTCAATTCTATTTGTTAAATTAAAAATATTTAAGTATTTTCTAATATCTTCATTTTTTTCTGTCTAAAATTGTCACACCTGCTAATGAACGTAAGAACTTCATTTCTGCAGTTTTTATTTTTCTCCTGTCTGTACGGTTAAGAGTCCAATTTTCACTTGCATATATTAAGACAGGCAGTGCCATAATTGTTTAAAATTTTAATTGTATACTTCATAAAGCTTTATTTTTCAGTGTCCGTTTTATAGTGCCACTCATTCTGTAAAAGTTATTTAAATTAACATTAACATCTTCTTTCTGGCAGTATTATTAATATTTTAAATTATGAATATACCATAATAGCCTATTCCTTCAAACAGATAGTGCTCTTTTGTCCTCGGAAGTTTCTGTCTATTGGATCATCTTCTTCTTTCTTTATAACTTATAACTTAGTTACCATACTATTCTCTGAATATCCCTCGTATCGTTCTTCCGTTATATTCCCATTCATGAATATTAAAATCTTAAAAAGTCTGTATCATATTAAAACGTTATTATTATTACTATTATTATTATTATTATTATTATTATTATTATTATTATTATTATTAGCCTTGGCGCAGAGCTACGGGACTTGCGCTGGTTCGAGTCTCCATGGGGGAAGAAATTTTCTCATGGTATTTCCGCCAGTATGGGACCGGTGCCCACCCAGCATCGTGAGGCAATTGGGTAGCTATAATAAGTAGCGGCTCCAGGTTGAGGAACCAGCTATAACGGCTGGGGGACTCGACATGCTAACCACATGTCACCCCTACACTGGCTGTTGATCATCTACCTCTGTGATTGACACATGTGGATGTGAAGGGCCAGCAGCCGGCTGGTAAAAGGGCAACCGCTGAAAAGTGGAAAGACCCTCAATCGGAATCGGAATTATTATTATTATTATTATTATTATTATTATTATTAAATAAACTAACTAACTCACTGCACTATTGAACCCGTAGGTTCATGGATGCGCGAGCATAAGCTCTCCATACATCCTATCCTGCGCTAATGTTTTTCAATCATTCCCTGTATAATCTACTTCCCTCAAATCATAATTAATGTTATTCTCAGAGGTGGCCCTAGCATTGAACTGATTACTCTTTTTGTCGTGTGGTCAAAAAAGTATGTAAGAATACCTGTAGATAGGGAGGTAAAACTAAGGTAATGAAAGATCATCATCATCATCATTATAATTATTTTAAAAATTGTATACAAATGCTGTGTCAAAAATTAAAATTGGAAAATGTATATCAGAAGAAATTAGAGTAACAAAAGGGCTTTGTCAAGGTTGTAGCATATCACCCGCATTATTTAAGATATTTGTACATAAAGCACTGTCATACTGGAGCAAAAAAAAAAGTGCAGGAATTTGAATACCAGTTAGAGATGGATCAATAGATACAATATATACACTGTTATTTGCGGATGACCAGATACACTGTTATTTGCGGATGACCAGATAATAATTGCACAAGATTATGAAGACATGGAGTTTATGTTCAAAAAATTATTGGACAAATACGATGACTGGGATTTAAAAATAAATTAATAAAAAATATTTAGTATATGGGGTGTGGAGCACAAACCGAAGAGTTAATATTAGAAGATCAAAAGGCGTATGTTAGAGAATGTGATGGATCTGGGAGTAAAAGTAGATAAAGAGGATAAATAAGAAAGTAATATTAAGGACAGAATAAATAAAGGTAGAGCAATAACAATAATGATGAATGGAGTCTTATGGAACAGACATATAACCAGAAAAAAAGTAATAATATATAATTCAATAGTGAGAAGTACTGTCACATATGGAGCTGAAGATTGGAAATTCAACAAAAACTTCAAACAAAAATTTATGTCGATGGAAATGAATTTCATAAGGAGAGTAACAAGATGTTCAAAATTACAAAAAATAAGAAATACTACCATACGAGAAAAAATTGAATATTAGATATTCAATAGTACAGTATATAATATAAGCAATTAAATTGGTATGGGCATGTACGACGAATGTAAGAAGAAAGGTTACCCAGAAAAACATTGGAATGGTGACCCACCTAAAAGAAGAAGGAAAGGAAGACCTCGAAACTCGTGGATGCAAGAAATAAGAACTGTAATGAGAACAACAGTACTAGAGAACATGGAGGCTGGAGAGAGACGAGTGGAGAAACAAAACAACACTTGAGGCACAGAAAGATTTGTAAACGTTAAAAAATCTGTATATAAATAAATATAATAATATTATTGTTATTATTTTTATTATTATTATTATTATTAGTATTGTTATATTTGATTTGTCACGCAGCGGGCCCCGGTTCGATATCCGGTCGGGGCAGTTTTTCTGGGTGAGGTTTTTATCGGGGTTTTTCCTCACATGTAAGAAAAACGTCAGCAAAACTTTGAGGCCCAAACGGTCCCCGAAATCACATGGCCATCATCATCATCCTTCACCGGTGTGGAAAGCAACGGGAAGCTACCACACCTACAATGCCCTAGTAAAGTTGCAAAGCATAGCATGTAAATGCTATGATTGCAGTGATAGACCTGCCCTCGAGCAGAATTACAATAGATGGATATTTGATTTAGGAGTTTAAGTGTATATGAAATAAATTATGTATAAAATAGTGAATAAAAACAAAAATTTGTAGGCCTCTAGTTGAAAAAAAGAAAGAAAGGAAGAAAGAAACAAAGTTCGGTAATTTGTTAATAAAGTGATTCATTTTATTCGGAGAGTGAATTTAAAGAAGAGTGAAATTAAGAGTATTTATATGCTCTGAGAAGTGACAGTAATGCGATGTCGATGCTCTGAGAAGTGACAGTAATGCGATGTCGATGCTCTGAGAAGTGACAGTAATGCGATGTCGATGCTCTGAGAAGTGACAGTAATGCGATGTCGATGCTCTGAGAAGTGACAGTAATGCGATGTCGATGCTCTGAGAAGTGACAGTAATGCGATGTCGATGCTCTGAGAAGTGACAGTAATGCGATGTCGATGCTCTGAGAAGTGACAGTAATGCGATGTCGATGCTCTGAGAAGTGACAGTAATGCGATGTCGATGCTCTGAGAAGTGACAGTAATGCGATGTCGATGCTCTGAGAAGTGACAGTAATGCGATGTCGATGCTCTGAGAAGTGACAGTAATGCGATGTCGATGCTCTGAGAAGTGACAGTAATGCGATGTCGATGCTCTGAGAAGTGACAGTAATGCGATGTCGATGCTCTGAGAAGTGACAGTAATGCGATGTCGATGCTCTGAGAAGTGACAGTAATGCGATGTCGATGCTCTGAGAAGTGACAGTAATGCGATGTCGATGCTCTGAGAAGTGACAGTAATGCGATGTCGATGCTCTGAGAAGTGACAGTAATGCGATGTCGATGCTCTGAGAAGTGACAGTAATGCGATGTCGATGCTCTGAGAAGTGACAGTAATGCGATGTCGATGCTCTGAGAAGTGACAGTAATGCGATGTCGATGCTCTGAGAAGTGACAGTAATGCGATGTCGATGCTCTGAGAAGTGACAGTAATGCGATGTCGATGCTCTGAGAAGTGACAGTAATGCGATGTCGATGCTCTGAGAAGTGACAGTAATGCGATGTCGATGCTCTGAGAAGTGACAGTAATGCGATGTCGATGCTCTGAGAAGTGACAGTAATGCGATGTCGATGCTCTGAGAAGTGACAGTAATGCGATGTCGATGCTCTGAGAAGTGACAGTAATGCGATGTCGATGCTCTGAGAAGTGACAGTAATGCGATGTCGATGCTCTGAGAAGTGACAGTAATGCGATGTCGATGCTCTGAGAAGTGACAGTAATGCGATGTCGATGCTCTGAGAAGTGACAGTAATGCGATGTCGATGCTCTGAGAAGTGACAGTAATGCGATGTCGATGCTCTGAGAAGTGACAGTAATGCGATGTCGATGCTCTGAGAAGTGACAGTAATGCGATGTCGATGCTCTGAGAAGTGACAGTAATGCGATGTCGATGCTCTGAGAAGTGACAGTAATGCGATGTCGATGCTCTGAGAAGTGACAGTAATGCGATGTCGATGCTCTGAGAAGTGACAGTAATGCGATGTCGATGCTCTGAGAAGTGACAGTAATGCGATGTCGATGCTCTGAGAAGTGACAGTAATGCGATGTCGATGCTCTGAGAAGTGACAGTAATGCGATGTCGATGCTCTGAGAAGTGACAGTAATGCGATGTCGATGCTCTGAGAAGTGACAGTAATGCGATGTCGATGCTCTGAGAAGTGACAGTAATGCGATGTCGATGCTCTGAGAAGTGACAGTAATGCGATGTCGATGCTCTGAGAAGTGACAGTAATGCGATGTCGATGCTCTGAGAAGTGACAGTAATGCGATGTCGATGCTCTGAGAAGTGACAGTAATGCGATGTCGATGCTCTGAGAAGTGACAGTAATGCGATGTCGATGCTCTGAGAAGTGACAGTAATGCGATGTCGATGCTCTGAGAAGTGACAGTAATGCGATGTCGATGCTCTGAGAAGTGACAGTAATGCGATGTCGATGCTCTGAGAAGTGACAGTAATGCGATGTCGATGCTCTGAGAAGTGACAGTAATGCGATGTCGATGCTCTGAGAAGTGACAGTAATGCGATGTCGATGCTCTGAGAAGTGACAGTAATGCGATGTCGATGCTCTGAGAAGTGACAGTAATGCGATGTCGATGCTCTGAGAAGTGACAGTAATGCGATGTCGATGCTCTGAGAAGTGACAGTAATGCGATGTCGATGCTCTGAGAAGTGACAGTAATGCGATGTCGCTTCTTCGCTTGAGAATTAAGCTTGGCAGAGATCTGCACTTCTCTTTTATTTATGTGCCAGTTATAGCCCATTATCTTATTGTCCTCACATTCACCTTCCTTAAAACTTCGCTATCTTTCTTCAGTATCCGCCTTTCGTTTCTTTTCTTTTAACGAAAGAACCACAAACAAAACCAATGGCCATCTGGAACGGTGGATCTGAAAATCTTGAGTTGTTCGATATGTTAGCTTCTCACCATCTTTATCACGGGAACTGTTTTATATGGCCACTTCATGCCACTATCATGACCTCACCAATCATTTTCAATATTTCACACTTTTGAAATTGCGCAAGTATACAGTAAAACTATAGTTTTATTTATTTACATACAGATTTTTAATATTTACACAACGTTTTGAACCTAAAGTTTTATTTTTCATCTCCACTCGTCCCTATCCATCCACTCCATGTCCTCCAGTTCTCTTTGTTCCCATTACAGTTCTGTTTTCTTGCATCCATGAGTTTACAGGTGGACACAATTACAATGTTTTTCTGGGTAACATTTATTCTTGCATTCGTTGTACATGCCAATACCAATAATAATAATAATAATAATAATAATAATAATAATAATAATAATAATAATAATAATAATAATTTATGTACAGATTTTTCATGTTTACACATCTTTCTATGCTTAAATATTAGTTTTCCTTCTCCACTCGTCTCTATCTATCCACTCCATATTCTCCAGTCCTCTTGTTCTCATTCCAGTTATTTCTTACTTTCACGAGTTTCGAGGTCTTCCTTTCCTTCATCTTCCAGGTGGATACCATTCTAATGTTCTCCTAGGTAACCTTTCTTCTTGCATTCGTCATACGTGCTCATACCAATGTAATTACTTATATCTTATATAGTCTACTACTGAATACCTAATATTATTTTTTTTTCGTATAACAGTATTTCTAATTTTTTCTCATTTGTAACATCTTGCTTCTCTTCTCAACAAATCCATTTCCTCGACATTGGTTTTTAATCAAAGTTTTTGTTAAATTTCCAAACTTTAGCTCCATATGTGACAGTACTTCTCACTATTGAATTATATATTTGTAGCTAATTTTTCTGGTTTTATGTCTGTTACATAAGACTTCATTCATCAATACGGTTATTGCACTACCTTTATTTATTCGGTTATTAATTTCACTTTCTTGTTTTATTAAGAAGTTTTAAATATACAAACAATGTTACTGCAATTTTTGTCAAATATTAATTTAAATAATTCATCTGATTTGTGTAAAATAAAACGTAACAGTCTTCTTTATAAAAAATATTAAAAACATAGTATTTTACTGAATGTGTCACATTCAGTACCAGGCACTGATCAGGGCATTTAAACCTACAGGCCAGCCATTTAAATACCCCAGCTACCCTTTTCGTGGCACTTCAGAAAATTGACAATTATTCACAAACTATTAGTCTAGAAAATTCAAATTTTGTACATACCTAAAGGAGACATCCAAGTAGGATTTGATGGTGAAATAACTTGGGTGATTGACATCACGTGGTATCAGTGTACCAATTTCAGGAAGTGGAAGTTCATCTTCACTTTCACTTTGTGAATCTTCTAATTCAGGAATCAGTTCATCACCTGAATCATCATTATACAAAATATTCTCTAATGCTTCTTCAGTGAGATATTTTTCATTCTCCATGGTTTCACTCACGCACAAACAACAGAGCGATAACGAGAAACTTATACGACTGCATTGGAGCGTGGAGGCAAGTTTAGGTGAACGAATTCCATGTGTTGTTTGTTTTAAAAATAAAAGGGGATTCACCAAGGTTAAACGTGTCAAACGGGAATAGAAAATGTACATTTACATGCCATCTATGATCTCCAAGACGTACTATGCCAACACAATATTTAGGCGACGAATATAAACGCTGTTTGATCGCGCCCGCTCTAAAACGAGTTAACTGACCGACGGCCGCATACACGATAGTCTCTTTAAACGCCTTAACTGGTTTACGGTACTGAATGTGACACATTCAGTAACCTTCTTCTGTAACTATATATCATTTATATATATTTAATAGTATTCTACTCACTGCCAATGTAAAAAATTGTTTAACTGAAATATCTCTACCCTGTAAAATACTGATTTATCGAAACGAAATGGCTTTGATACTAAACTTAATACTTTGTTTTATTTAGAACGAATTAAACACTGAGCAATTTACAGATACATTTCATATAAAATAATTCGTTAAAAAGCTACAAAAATTTAGGTTGTATGTACAATAAAAACAAACTGGTTCCAATATGTGAATCCAAACATTTTGTAAACTTTAAATTAAATACTCTGCACGTTTCAGATATAGTTTAGCATTTTATTTGAAATAACTAAATTCCTAACAAAGACAAATTTAAGAAAATAATAAAGCTATTTTTAATTACACTGGTCAATATGATTTTTGTCTCATGAGTACCAATAGTTGTACTTAATGCAGTTTTTTACCGTGTTTTCAAATATGTATTCGGAATTTCTCCTTCACCCACAGTTTTTTATTTCAATTTCAATTAATGGATTTAAATAATTATTTTTCTAATAAACGTTTTTTGTCTATTTGTCCATTGTAAAATAAAACCAAATGAGCTAACTCAGGATATTTCAGCTATGGAAAAGAGATATCAAAGCAAATGGAATCCTAATATGCTAGCCCATTATTGTTGGACCATCAAGAGGGATGCTCCACAGGCCAAATATAGCAGAAACTCGTCAGTTCTTACTTTGTAGGTGAGTCCGAATGTTCGAATATTGTGTAGTTACGAATGTAGAAAATATTAAAGTGTTTCAAATTATAAATTCCTGTCTCTCGGAAACCTTGCGTGATGGAGAAAAACCGATATCATATTTGAATTCAGGAGAACAAATACTATCAGAATCAAATATTTTTCTTCCTGAGAAAAAAAAAGTTTATTTTTTGTTGCTCAGTGTTATATTATCAGAACCTAAATTTAAAATATCGATAAGTCTAATTACAAAATTCAGCGAAATTCCACAAATCAATCTCTGCTTGTCCGGCTGGGCGGATTACTGTGCCTGCTCTAGTAAGGAAACACCTCTCTTCATCCATAGCTGCAAAGGTAATACGGCTAAATAAGCAAATGCCGCGAGACACGCGGGTAAACTCTATAACAAACATCAAAATGGTATACTTATAATTTTTCTAATACAAGAAATTTTATAATTATAATTTGGTTTATTCGAATTTTTATTTTGAATGTTAATAAAATAACATTTAATTATTTTAGAACTCAATAATATTGATATTAAATTTTGATAACATATATATATATATATATATATATATATATAAAGATTCATCATTCAAAATGCATATATTTTTAAATTTGCAAATTCTCTTGTTTCAAAGGACACAATATTTTTAAGCATAGAGAGCTATTCTATTTAAAAAACTTTCCTTAAAGATATTTAAAGTGATTCCAGTACAGACATGCGTAGAAGGAGGTTAAGCCTTCCACCATTTTAGGCAATCGGCACGAGACATCAGCCGGGTTGTCAGCCCTGCGTTACGCCCATCTGTACCCCAAGAACAAGTGCCGGGTACACATTTCCGTTAGAGATTGAGTTGACCCTTGGGCCATGTTTCACCAGAAAATTTGGGTTAATTTAAGAATCCTATCCCCCGTTGGAACTTGAACCCTTTCTTTGTAGCGAATTCCTCAACCAAGTACGCTACGCTGTGCCCATGTTTGAAGGTATAGTCACGTTTTATCTCTCCTCCGCTTGTAAATAAGTAATCAATCAAATGCAATATTCAGGCATTATTTTAGATAATAATTTCGAAAATCTATGAGGAATACTCCTTAGATAATTATAAATTTATTTTTCTTAGAAATCATTTAAATACAGTAACAGCCCCTTATTTGCGGTTCCCTTACTCGCGTTTTCATTAATAGCGGGTTAAAAAATTGCGACACAGTTCATGTATTCGCAGCTAAAAATTTCTTTATTCGCGGATATAGTCGGTATATTGGAAGAATTAAAGTAAATTGATCCCACCACAGGTCTCAGGAGGCCCTTGGGGTAGTAGGGAGTTATGGCTCCCACTTTTTCTTGACAATCGGCACTTGATGTCAGCCGGGTTGTCAGCCCTGCGTTACGGCCGCCTTTACCCCAGAACAAGCGTCTGGTACTCATTTCAGTTAGAGGCTGAGTCGATCCCAGGGCCATAGTGCCGCCAGAAGGTTTGGGTCAGTTTAAAAATCCTGACCCCACCGGGACTCGAACCCTTGACCTTCCGGCTTGTAGCGCAGTGTCTTAACCACTACGCTACGGCGTGCCCCCCTTGACCTTCCGAATTAGTATCCTTTATTAACACATCGGCAACTTTTTTTTTTTACTGGAGGCACGTGCCAAGGCTACTTTTACATAGAGCGATTCAAACCAAATGGACAAATTAATGTCAAAGTACTTAAAACAAACCGTATTGTCAGTAAGCCTAATATTAGTTGTTAAAAGCCACCGCCGTTGTATTTCACGTGTCGCTATATGCGTTGATAAATGCCGCCCTCGTAACAATCGATATTTTATTGTTTCAACTCATCATTCGTTGCAATAATTTTGATTAAATAACACGTGTCTCTTCTACTTTGTTGCCAATTTATAATGTCGAGTAAAATGAAAGAAAATTAGTTGCGAAGCGGAAAAAAGTAGCGTTGCCGCTTAAAGTAAACACATAAATGCTTGGCCGTTTACGCGTTGGCCAGCCGTTTCACATCTATATCACGCCGTTTCAATGTTAGTGAACCAACTATATGATTCATTAACAAATCCGAAGGCAAAATGAGGAATTCTATCGCTGAATTCACCGCTGAATATCAATCTGAATGGAAAGGCCTCTCGAAGTGCAAAACAGGAAAAAATTACTAACTTGCTAAGCCTGATAGTCATAATTAACAGAAATTATTCAAAATCTCTCATTAATTGATTTTATTTGATACTTTTCATTTTATTTTGGAACCTTGGAACGTATCCCCTATATACCCATACAAAGTACCATTCCATATTCACGGTTTCTGTATTCACGGCATGTGTGGAACATATCCCCCGCGAATAAGGAGCTTTTACTGTACTCAAATTGAGAATAATTTATTTTTATAGGAGACTATCTGTCAGTTCTAACTTGTGATGTCATTAACTGGAGTAGATATCCTAAAATGTGTTTCAGACCTCAATTTCTTCCAAAATAAATAATAATAAAATCACTTTATTTACACCAATTGATTATTCCTCTGATTTAATCTTATGTTTTCTATGCACCCTTCTTGTTCATATTTTCTACTAATCAAATTTAGTATTGATATCCCCCACACACACACAAACACATAACTGGACAAAATCTCTCTCTCTCTCTCTCTCTCTCTCTCTCTCTCTCTCTTTCTTTCTTTCTTTTCAAGCCAGAGTTTCGTACAAGGAACATATTATGAACACAGATTGTAAAACTACTGTAAATATTTATGTATCCAAGGTTGTACAAAATATAGATCAAGAATGAGGTGGGATAATAGAATAGAATAGAATAGATTTATTTAGCCTGGTGGAGTTAAGGCCATGTGGTCTTCTCTTCCACTCATCAGGACAAACATATGTTACATATGAATACAAAAAAATTACAATAAAAGACATATTAAACAATTAATTTTTTGTCAAATTGAATAATAATGAAAATAATGTCTAATAATACAATGAAATTAAATACAATTAAAATTAAATTAATGATACAATGAATACAAAAAGGAATAACTGCTCGAATCTACTATACATAAAAAGAAAAGAAAGAAAAAAAAATATACAAAGAAATTAATAAACTACAATGAATTAATCTATGCTTTTTATACAAGGCATTAGATAAATATATTAACAAATCTCAAGTCTATTTTTATTAAATAATGAAAAAACGTATTATTAATTCTTAAAAAGTAATATTAGTGAGTTGTTTCTGTTAGTAATTTTATTTTCAATTTGTTTCTGAAAGATGGTAAAGTTTGGCAATCTCTGACATAGGGTGGAAGAGAATTCCATGTTCTAGCAAGAGAAACTGTAAAATATTTCGAATAATAGGTAGTATGTTGAGGAGGGATATAAAGGACCACTGTGCTCAAGGGATCGGGTATCTAATTTATGTGTATCAGAGAGTCTAGTGAAGCGGCGTGATAAATAATAAGGTAATGATGTGTGTAATATGTTATAGAGAAGGCATAGGGAATGGTTGGTTCTACGATCTTGTAGACGAAGCCATGGCAATTGTTCCAGGGATGGTGTAACGTGATCAAATTTACGTATACCACAAATAAAACGTATGCAAGAATTATTGAACACGTTGAAGTCTTTGAGTAAGAACAGTATTTAGGTCAGTAAAAAGAGTATCACAATAATCAAAATGGGGCATTGCAAGTGTTTCTACTAACATTTTCCTTAGAGCAAACGGTAAACAATTTCTTATACGATTTAATGAGTGCATTATTGAGAAGACAGTTTTGCAAATGTTATTTATTTGTTTATTCCAAATTAAATGTTTATCCATAAATACTCCTAGATTTTTTACTGTCTCACTATAAGGGATCTGAATCTCATTTAAGTGACACATGTAATACTGCATTTGTGTTAGTTGAGGATAATAGTCTCTGATGGCCCATAATGATTGATTGTGTCTTTCTAGGATTTAATTGAAGTCCATATTTCTCTGTCCACGCCGTTAGCGAGTCAAGGCCCTCATTAATTTTGATTACCGCGTCATTTAAAGAATATTTGTCTGAGTGAAAGTAGATCTGCATGTCGTCCGCAAATAAATGATGTTTGCAATGTTTTAGGGAGTCAGATATGTCATTTATATATATTGAAAAAACAATGGGCCGAGCACCGAGCCCTGTGGAACTCCAGCTTTACGGTAGGTCCAAGAAGAGCGTAATGTAGAATTTCCTACAGCATATTGCTGGCGCTCACGAAGGTAGGAGTTGAACCATTGCGTGATACTGTCAGAAAGTGAGAGGTTTTTAGTTTATGCAACAATAAGTCCAAGTTTACCGTGTCAAATGCTTTACTAAAGTCAAGTAGTGTAAGAATAGTAAGTTTTCGATTTTCAGATGCTTCGCGTATGTCTTCACATATATTTAGTAGAACAGTATTTGTATTGTGTCCTATCCTAAAGCCTGATTGGTATTGCTCTAAAAGATCGTGCTCAGTTAGGTATTCAGTCAGTTGTTTATGGACTAATCGTTCCAAAGCTTTTGAAAGGGTAGGTAAAATACTAATGGGTCGAAAATCGTTAGGAGTTAAGGGAGTTTTTTACTTTCGGGAGTGGGCGTACAATTGCTTGCTTCCATAATGTGGGATATATAGAGGTTTGTAGTGAGGAGTTGAAAACATGAGTTATGGTAGGTAGTATAACGTCAATTATTTTGTTAAGTAGAGTGATATTTATACGGTCAGTACCTTCTGCTTTTGTTTTTATTCGTTTGAGAGCTTTCTTTATGTCATTTTCAGTAAGATATGAAAAAAGTAAATGTTCTCTGTCTAGTGGATTTTTCAATAGTAGTTCACTTATTGTATGTGTTTTGTCTTTAGGAGTAAAGAATGTGCTTGTAAAATGGTTATTGAGTGTGTCCAGGGAAACAGGTCGTTTTTCTACCTGTGTGTCTTGTCTTCCTACACCCATTTTATTCAGATTTTTCCAAATGTCTAGGTTGTTATTAGGTTCAGTAAGGCTGTATAGATGTCTAAGTTTGGCGTTTCTGATAGTTATACCCGGAATATCAGCACATTATATTATATTCTTAGCATGTTCGCTGCAGTGCCCTAAACTAACTCGTAATACTATCACATATAGAGACCTAAAACATATAAATAGTGCAGCTCTACTTGAAGACGCTATAAAATTACCCTGGCATACTATATGGACGCTGCATTCTGTTGACGAAAAGGCGAGAAAACCCTGAGAAAAACCTGCCCAAGCTCCGATTCGCCCATCACAAAACCTATATGGAGTGACCGAGACTCGATCTCGGGACCCCAGCTGTGAGAGGCGAGCGTGTAACCGTTTGCGCCATGGAGCCGCCTTACGTATAATTAATCATATAGGTAATTCATAATTGATATTACATGTATAATTTAACCCTGGAGTGGAAGAGAAGACCTTACGGTATTAACTCCATGAGGTAAAATAAATACATTTAGATATTCAACAATTCATAGTTGATTCTAGACATTGCAAACAAACAATTTATGTTAAACAAAGTCAATAAAAACCAAAATCACCAATTAAAAAAGTTAAAAGAGTCAACGCGTTTCAGTAGCTTAATATAGGACTTAATATTGACTGTGAGTCTATATTAATGTAAGTCTTGATAATGGTCTATTGAAACGCGTTGACTCATAACTTTTTAAATTGGTGATTTGGGTTTTTATTGACTTTATATAATACAAGTTTATCACCAAGAAGATCCTATGTATTAAATAAAACAATGTATAGGTCTAATTGCCATCTAACATGCGAAATTGGTATTCATATTGATTGGATCTCAACATGTACCATGAACCCAAGGAGGACTGCTGTAAATTATGCAAATATCCATGTCCAAAATATCATCTAGCGAAGTGTAAAAACATGACTCTGCCTCTAAACAATTTAATTAAAGACTGGTAAAAAGCTAAATTTAATTTGATATTGATTGGATCTGTGTTGTGTTTCTAATATTTTTATTTTTAAAATAATTATTATTTATGGATATAACATCATTCGTCCAGATAAATTAAATAAAAAAATAACTCTGGCTCCACAAACTCAATTATGCTCTTATCAATTCGAAGTAAAAATATAACGTTTAGATTATAATCTCAAAATGAATCTGTAAAATTCATAAAATTATGTGGTTAAAGGAAAATTAAATATGACTATTCAACACATGCTCCAAATGGGAGTCAATGACCAATCACGTTTCAATGAATTTTGTTTTACAACGAATGACAGTCGTGTTTTACCTCGATATTTATCTACTTCCGTTTATCATATTAAAGAAATCTCGTCATCTTTAATATTCACAACATTTCCGAGCATTATTTTTGCAGTGATTGACTCTCGAACAAACACGTTGAATACATGAAATAAAGAATAGATTCCTTCGAACTACACATTTGATAATTGTGTATTCAATAATTGTATTTTTAAATAATGATTTTACTGAGTTGTTCCTAAAAAATAATAATAACCTATAATGTTGGTTGTAATATACAGTTTGTTGTGTTTCATTTTTTCTCCACTAGCATATTTTCTTTCAATATTGCGATCTTATTTGGTAATAAATAATATGATCTATTTGATCTATTACAGTGGATGAAGAAATTAAACATAACCATACATTTCTCATTTGTTTTCAAACATCGCCTTTTTGTTAAACGTATAAATATTTTAAAATAACTGTATTTAAATGATAATTTGTGATTAAACAGCTTAATATTATTCGTTAAATTGTCCTAACAAATGCCACTCTTGATGTCCAAATCATCTACTCGTCACTTCGTGACTCGCGAATTTCTCTAACTAGCTAATGCGCTGCTACTCCGAAATAAATGTTAATGTGTTTCTACCACCAGCCTTCAGCTGCTATTCTTGCCCGGGAATCTGCTTATCCCGATCTTCTTGGCATCAATGAAAGACAAAAATGGTTATTGTGAGTTACCCTAAAAGATAAAGGTATTTTGTAGAGTTTTTTTAAGATAATCAATTCCGTGTACAATAATTTGGTGTATTTGTTATCGTTTAGGCAGCGTAAGCAATTTAAGCGTCAAAATAGACTTTATTTCACGTTTTTCACTACAAAGGGTCATTTTTAGGGGTGACGTGGTTGAGTATTATAACTCTCTTATAGCCTATGTTGATTCCCGGAATCTCTTGAAAATTTTTCAAAAAGCTCCATCACAATCGGATGAACGGTATGGCAGAGCACGCTTGCCCGGGAATCTATTTATCTCGATCATATTGGAATCAAATAAAAGACAAAAATGGTTATTGTGAGTTATCCATAAAAGATAAACATATGCTGTCGCGGACTTTTTTGTAGAGGTGTATGAGATATTCGATTATGTGTACATTAATTTGGTGTATTTGTGATAATTTAGGCAGCGTAAGCCATTTAAGCGTCAAAATAGAGTCTTTATTTCACGTTTTTCACTACAACGGGTGATTTCTAGGGGTGAAGGGGTTGAGTATTACAACTCTCTTATAGCCTATGTTCATCTCGGGTATCTCCTGAACATTTTGCAAAAAAAACCATCAAAATCGGATGAACGATATGGCCGCGCATAGAATACAAAATAACAAACCAACAAACAAACAAACATTAATTTGCATATATTAGATTTGGAAATCACTCGTGGTATTACTTATGAGATAATGCAGCCACGATTTATACTAGGATCGTTTAATAGCACACTTTTAAGATATCTAAGTAAAAAACTGTACAAGATCTCTAATATTGTTTCAACTATTTTATGAATTCGATCGACAATTTGATTTTGAAAAAGAAAAAAACTCAAAATACTTGTTCCAACCATGTTTTAGAGTCTAGGAAATAGCTGTTAAGAACTTTGTCGCTCACAGCAATTTTAAACTCTTGCCTTTTTATTTCCATTTTATTCTCTTTTATCTCTACTAGAATAAAAAAGAACTTGAATGCAATGCAAAGAACAAAAAAGAGAGACCGTACATTGTGAAGTTAAGAACACAGGAAGAGAAAAGAGATGAGACGAACAAGCGATAAAATAGACTGGTAAAGGCCTATTCAGTGACGGAAAGGAAACAGCTTCGCGCCTAACAAGAGAGAGCAAGATAACAAAAAATTCTTGCCGATATAACGCATAAAAGAGTTTAAAATAAGACAAGGGTTTGAGAAAATAGAGAATAGGGGTGAAATTGTAAAGGATAAACTGAGAGAAGGGGGCAAGTATAATATTTTCACGCTTCTCTTCCCGGTGTCGACAGCAGCTGGATTAGAACGGAGTTCAAATTTCCTTTTTCACAGGCCTTACAACCCTGTTTCCGTAAATAAAACGTCTCTGTGATCCGAATCCTATTGTGGAAAAAGAGGAATCACAATATTTGACTCGTACAGACTTTGATTCTCTTACGATATCAAATGGATCCTACTGACCACTCGAAATTCAAGAATATAATGATAAGAACAAAGATCTTCAAGAAAAATGTATTGTGAATCCGGAAATGTTTATTATCTTTGATGGGATATTTTGCATCCGTTACCTGGCATGTTGTTTATACAAAGGAGTTTAATGCAGAGAAATTCTACAGTACACAAGACATAACATTACAATAAGTAAAACATCTTAAAAAAACACATACTAATATTCTTTTTTTTTCACGATAGTTCGTTCTGTCGTAGTTACAGGCATGGCGACCATGATTGAAAGTTCAATTTCCTAAATTTCGGGGTTGTCAAGCCATAAATAACTAAATAACTATATTGTAATATTAAAAAGTGACCTATCTAGGGCGGGAAATAAAACCACGTACAATGTACAAAAAATATATCCAAAATGTAGTGTTAATGTGCATTATACGAAACAAATCACTGCGTTTTAAATAAAATGAACTTTATTTGAAACAATGTAAAACAATGAATTCATACTTGCCGCCATTTTATAACTAATTGGTGTCACGGCCTGCTGCAGTCCCAACTACATTATTTTCTGCAATTACCGTATATAAATAGCCAGAATGCTAACGCCAATCAGATGTTTATAATGAACGTAAATATTTCTAACATTGATATTATTTTACTGTTATTTACTAGCTAATACCCAGCTTGCGCTGCTACGCCTAAATGAATTATGTGTTTTCACATTTAGTTGAATGGTAAAACGAGAATAATTATAAATGTATATCGTTATTATTTTCAGATACCCTGATTACCCGGAGTTTCCCAAGAATCTACTTATCCCGATCTACTTGTCATAAGATAGATGAAAGACGAAAATTGTGTTTTTATGTTTAGTTGAATACGTAGAAGGAAAAATAATTATAAATTTGCACTCATCGTTATTGCAGCTAAAACAACCAATAAACTAATTGATTCGTTTTACAAACTACCTTTCATATAATCCAAATCCATCCATCTATAGTAATTCCACCCGAGGGCAGGTCTTTCACTGCAATCATAGCACTTTCATGCTATGCTTTGCAGCTTTACTAGGGAATTATAGGTATAATAGCTTCCCGTTGCTTTCCACACCGGTGAAGGAAGGTGATGATAATGGTAAGGATGATGATGATGATGGCCGAATGATTATCGGGGACCTTTGGGCCTTACGGTTCTGACATTTGTCTTACAGGTGAGGAAAAACCCCGAAAAAATCTCACCTAAAAGCCTGTCCCGATCGCAAATCGAACACGGTCCCGCTGCGTGACAAGGCAGTACGCTATCTCGAGACAACGGCGGTGGACACAATCCAAATAGTAAATAAAATTTCAACTTCCGAAATTGAATACTCAAGCAATCACTATAAGTAAAGATATATCGTAATTATTTTATGATACCCGTGCTGATTACCCGGCGTTGCCCGGGAATCTTCTTTATTGACATCAAAAAATGAAGTATGAGTTATTCAATGGTCCCCAAATAACGTTCCCTTGTGTCCATCTCTGAAGGGAGTCATTGTTCTCAACCCAAATATTGAGCTTTGCAGATTAGGTCTACGAAATTACTACAAAGATTTAATAGCATTATAATAGATTGTTAGCATTGTGTTGCACGTAAATACATTGCAAGGATTTTAGTATAATAGCTTCACTATGATGGGTGTCCGTTTATATAAAAGCGGGTGCAACGACAATGCTCGACAATGATTAACATTCACGTAGCGGTAGTCGACATCTTTGTATTATATATAACAGCTGCGGGGAAACAAAACGAGCCACTGGACAGCCATCACAGTGAGGCGATAATATCAGAAGTATTCGATAACTTCTCTATAAAACGAAATACGTTCTTCTTAGATCTATCGTAAAGCAAGAGTTCCACGGGGTTCGGTGCTCGGACCATTGTTTTTTCAATCTATATAAATTAAATATCTGGCTCTCTAAAACATTGCAAACATAATTTATTCGCAGACGATAGGCAGATCTACATTCACGCAGACATATTCTTTAAATGGCGCGGTAACCAAACTTAATGAGGACCTTGACTCGCTAATGGTATGGACAGAGAAATATGGACTTCAATTAAATCCTAGAAAGTCACAAGCAATCATTATGGATCATCAGAGGCTATTACGGTCAATTAACACAAATACAGTATTATGTCACTTAATGGGTTCAAACCCCTTATAGTGAGACAGTATAAAATCTGGGAGTATTTATGGATAAACATTTAAATTGGAATAAACAAATAAACAAAATTTGTAAAACAATCTTCTCAATAATACACTCATTAAATCGTATAAGAAATTGTTTACCATTTACTCTAAGAAAAATGTTAGTAGAAACACTTGCAATGCCCCATTTAGATTATTGTCAATCTTTTTATTGACCTATATACTGTTCTTACCCAAAGTTTATTTGTGGTATTAGCAGATTTTATCACGTTACACCATACCTGGAACAATTGTAATGGCTTCGTCATAGAACCATCCATTCCCTATGTATTCTCTATAAAATATTACACACATCATTACCTTATTACTTATCACACCGCTTTACTAGACTCCCTGATACACATAAATTAAATACACGATCCCATCAGCACATTGTTCTTTATATCCCTCCTCATCACACTACCTGTTACTCAAAATATTTTACAGTGTATCTTGCTAGAACATGGAATTCTCTTCCACCCTGTGAGAGATTGCCAAACTTTACCATCTTTCAGAAACAAATTGAAAATAAAATTACTAAGAGAAACATCTCACTAATATTACTTTTTTGACTATTACTTTTTCACAATAAATAATATTAAGGTTTGACAATATATTTACCTAATGTCTTATATGTATATATATATATATATATATATATATATATATATATATATAGGCGATAGATTAATTCAATTGAGTTTATTACTTTCTTTGTATGTATTTGTTTTTTTTATATTTATGTATAGTAGATTCGAGTTGTCATTCTTTTGAGTATACATTATTCCATTAGTTTAATTTTAATTTTATTGTATTATTAGACATTATTTTCATTATTGTTCAGTTTGACCAGATAATTAATTGTTTAATAAGCACTGTTATTGTATGTTTTATTTAAATGTAACATATGTTTGTCCTGGTGAGTGGAAGAAAAGGCCACATGGACTTAACTCCACCAGGTTAAATAAATATATTCCAATTTATTTACATCGTTTGTATAGGCCACATTTAAAATATAGATTGCTTTCAATTAAATATATAGGGTATTAAATGCATCTGTCCAAATAATTCGTATTCACAATACGTTTCCCAGGTTACAGAATTTAATTGGAAATGAAAAAGGGAAATGGATGGAAAATTAGAGGGAAAACTCCCAAAACGTAGGCCGATAATGAGGTAGAAAATAAAATTAAGCATTGTTTGAGGGAGGTGAATTTACTGGAAATGATTGGAAAATATTAGATCAGATTAGGGATATATGGAGAGTTTATGTGAGCATGGTCATGAATCTCCAGGTTGGATGTCAGTGAGTTAGTTATTAAATACTAAAATTCAATTATAAAATTAAATATCTTACCAGAAATACATTAATATATTTGACATAAGCTTACCGGTACTAACAACCATTTATCATAAAACTGACATCTCTATACTCCGAACATTACACAATATCTATGACCAGAGCATGGAACTCACTTCCCAGTCATATCCGGGACTGTCAATCAGTATCATTATTTGTGGGAGGTCATACACCTTTGAGGATCAAAAAAGGTCTTTTCAATTTTTTCACATAGATTGGAACTTCATCTTTAAATTAGTAAAATATTTTCATTGATATCTGTATTACCTTTCGAGTTATGTTTAAAAATGTGCAATGCTGTCACTCGAGTGAGCCCTTTAATTTTAGAAGATACCTGCATCATCGGTAAGTTTGTCGATTGTTTTCCGTAACTTAATTTTTTCAATATGGTTTCCCTGATAACTCCCAAAGTTTTCAAGATATTGAGATGACATTTTGCATGTATGTGTAGCTTACAGAGGTGAACAAAATATACTACAATTAGTAATGTGCCCATTATATTTTATTTAAAAAAATATTGTAATGCAGATTTTAACAAAAACAAGTGTACATTAATTTAAAGTGAAAATAAAATATTTAAACTCTACATAATTTAACAATTGCAGTATATTTTGTGCTACAACATTAGCGAGTAAAATAAAATAAGAATTATTAAAATATATTGAAATTTAGGAAAATTATCAGGAAAACGGCAAGACAATGCAAAATTTTCAGCTGATATCTTGAATTTTAATTAACAATAACGTTACTGAAGTTAGATTGTACTTAAGTACACAAACATGCTCACATTGTAATATAGATATCACATACCAAATTTAATTTCTGAAACCAGCATTGTTACTGAGAAAAAAATTGAAATATGCCATATTTTTAATGGCTAAAGGTATAGGTCCCCCCTCATATACAAATTAACTGATATCCTAAGTTCTACACAATGAAAACATTAACTGCATAGCAACTGTATTCAGCATTCTGTAAATAATCATCTAGGAAGCTTTTATTACTTTTTAATTTTATTATATTCCATGTTCTAGTTAGTATTAGCTAGTATTAGATCACATCACCACTGTCTTTTGTTTAGTCTACATTTTAATAATATTTTAAAATTGTAATATATTTATATAATTTTTGTTATAATTTTACTATTCGCTGGTTGAGTGGAAGAGAAGGCTTTATGGCCTGAACTCTACCAGCTAAAATAAAACTATCATCATTATTTTTTTTTAATTGCGGATGAGCCCATACAGGACTACGCAAAGTATTTAGAGGCGTTTCCTTTGAGCCCAAATTTCTTTCATTATTTTGCTATGAGCTTGTTTTCTCTCATCTGTCCAAGTTGTTCCAGTTTTTTTCTTCGGTTTGTCCTCTTGGTCAACTTTCCACTTATTCACCTTAATTCTAAATATATCTCTGTTTGGGATATCTTCTTTAGTAATTCCTGCCAATTTTAAGTCCTTTTTGACTTCATCAAACCACTTCATAGTATCCACTGGAGCTTTACTTCTGTTTTCGTAGAATTCCATTATCTGTTTTGTAAGCCTATTTGAGTTCATTCGTTTAATATGGCCATAAAATTGTAACCTTCGTTTTCTAATATCATTATGAATGTCTGTATATATTTTTATTTCCTTTTTACTTCTGAGTCTAAATGCTTCATCTATGACTTGTAGACCTAAAACGTTTCTTATAATTTTGCATTCTTTTTCCACTATATTTTCGATATCTTTTTTCTGTTCAAAATTATTTTTTCTGCTCCATAGAGGCACTCTGGTTTAATTACAGTGTTATAGTGTCGTAATTTTGTATGTAAAGATATGCATTTTTTATTATAAGTGTTGTGAGTAAGCCGAAATGATGTTTCCATTTTTTGGCATCTGCTTTTATTGGCTTTGGTTTCAATTCCATTTTCCTGAATTATTTCACCAAGATATTTAAATTGTGAAACTCGTTTAATTTTTCCATATTTGTTTTCCAGGTATTTTGGTGCTTGTTTATTTATTATTATTATTATTACTATTATTATTATTATTATTATTATTATTATTATTATTATTATATTATTATTATTGTAATATCAGACTAGTCTGTTAACATGTATAACATATCGTAAGTCAAATATACTTTCTGTGATGTTTATTATTTGTTTGATATGCTCAAAATTTGGACTAATCGTCGCGTATTAAAAAAAATACTGATTTAGCTGTCATTAATGTTTGCATTCACATAGGAAATTAGTTTCATATAACAATATTATTGCTACATTGTCATTTTATTTAGTACAAAATCGTAATTATTGTTTGGTTCTCATAAAGGGATTAAAAAACAAAAATAAACAAGCTCCCAACGCGCCTCGTTGCCATGACAACAGTCCCCAAAACGCAATATAAAACAGAAGCAACAGCCCGCCCCACCAATATCAGAGTAACATTAATTAAAACACAGTTATTTATCGAAATTCGCTTGGGGAACCAACATAATACATAGTTACGCAGGGCTTTTGTCATTTTCCTCTTTATTCCCAGAGATAAATCTAATCGTCTCAGGCAATACAGGAGAAGTCATAAATCTCTTCACTTTTTCACATAGAAGTCAGTTTAATATGAGAGAAAGAGAAAAAAGCGTTTATATTTACATATAAATTCTTTTCGGGGTTTTGAAAGGTTCGTTTACAAAGTGAATAACTTCATGGTAAATGTGAAGCTATCATTCTATACCGGGTTCAATCTCTGGTTCTGATCACCTAGCCCGTGAAAATAATGTTATATTGTGATGCAATTCTACCTGCCATGATAGGTATTTTGGATATTGTGTAACAGGAGTGTTTTTTACATAACGTGAAAATAAACGAAAAACACATGAATTATTTTATCAGTAGGTGAATTATTTCTTGATGATTTCCCCCAAAACAATGAGAGAAATGCCTTAAATTAATTGATAAATTAGAGGTACTTCTAACCTGAAATCAGCAAACAATAGAAAATATGAATTAGTCATTGCTAAAATGGGACAACCAACTTATCGTTATGGGACGTCAAATTGTATTATCACAAGTAATGCCATGAGTGATTTCCACACGACTCACGAAGTGAGGAGTGAATTTATCTAGAGAATTTGAAAATCAAGAGTGGCATTTGTTAGGACTATTTAACGAATAAAATTAAGCTGTTTACTCACAAATCATTGTTTAACTGTAGTTATTTTAATATATTGATATATTTAATATAACGGTGATGTTTGAAAACAAATCTGAAATGTGAGGTTATGTTCATTCACTGCTGCTTGATCATATTATTTATTGCCAAATAAGATCGCAATATTGTAAGAGTGCACCCAAGTGGAGAAATAATGAAACACATCAAACTATATATCATAATCAACATTACGGGTTAATCATTTATATTTTGAATAAACAACTCAGTAAAAATCACTGAATCTATTCATTATTTGCTATATTCAATGTATTTGTTGGAGAAAAATAATGGTCTAACCTGTTCAGAATATTAAAAAAGGAGGAGCTTTCTTTATCACAAAAGCAGGGGCTGATAAAGAGAAATCGATAAAGAGCGAGGTGAAACACGACTGTCATTGGTTGTAAAACAAAATTCATTGAAACGTGATTGGTCATTGACTAGCATTTGTGACATGAGCTAAATAGTTCAATAAATTGTACATAACCAATTTCTTCACCTAACGAAATAAATTGGCTGTTAATTTATGCTGATGATGTAGTGCTATTGGGCGATAGCGAAAAGGTACTAAAGGCCAACACGCGCACACAATTGAGTAACACTAAGAAATTGGAAGTAAATATTAATAAAACTAAATAGTACATGGTCACACGTAGAAGTACATTATATAATGGAAATGGACAGATAATGACAATTGAGGGAAGTGTTGAGGAAGTGGCTGAATTCAAATGCCTAGGAACAATAATCACAAATAGGAATGAGGTGCACAAAGAAATTAAACATAGGACATTCTGGAAAAGCATGCTATTTAGCATTCCAGAGATTCTCGACGTCCCAACTCCTTTCAAAAAACGTTAAACTGAAAATATATAATACTATTATTCTATCAGTTATATTATACGGATGCGAAACATGGACTCTTACTTTAAGGGAGGAAAGGAGATTACGAGTATTAGAGAAAAATTTCTTAGGAAAATGTTTTGACCAAAGAGAGATGGACATACAGGTGAATGGAGAATACTTACATATCAGTGAACTACATGGTCTTTATAGGAAGCCAGATATAATAAGAACAGTTAATTCTCGTATACTGCGATGGCCAGGACATGTGGAATGGGTAATGAAAGACGTTCATGGAAGCTTCTTGTAGGAAAATCAGAAAGAAAATGCCCAGTTTGGAGACCAAGAATGAGGTGGGAATAAAATTAACTATGATTTGAGAGAAATGATTGAAATACATTAGATCAGGATAGGAATGTCCGCACGGCCATGAACCTACGGTTTCGATAGTGCCAGTGAGTTAGAGATAGTTAACGAAATAATTTGAGAATAGAATATATATTATGTGATACAAGAACTTAGTGATAAGTTAGAAACAGCACAATCTGATAACGGAAATGTGTAGGCCCCTACTATATATATGCTAGATATGCTAGCAGTCACGGTTTCATCATTCGCAGACTTACTCTTGGTATAAAATAGCCTTTTTTAATGTATATAACGTGTTTCTAATGCCTTAGAAGAATTAGCTGTGAATAGGGGTAAAAAAAGTAGCCATAAAAATACCTCTGGTATAATCTATCTGATATTATTTAAATATGTATGTTAAATGCGATTACATTTAGCTCATTACTAACTATTTCACTGGCACATTCGAACCCAAAGGGACATAAGTTCTCCATATCCCTATCCTGTGTTAAAATTTTCCAATCATACCCTGTTTAATCTTCCGCTTCTTCTTCGTCTTCATTTCATGTGATAGACCTAGCGGTCTGTTACGGTCTCAATCCAACGTTTGAAGGGTCTGCCCAACGATCTCTTGCCTGGTGGCTGGTAATTTAAGATTTCACGTGGTATTCTTGTTCTGCTCTTTCTTCTTACGTGAGAATTCCAGTTTTTTTCTATATTTTTGCACATATTACATGATTGATTCTGTTTAATTCTTTGAGAATCTCAGAATTCCTTGGTCTGTTCTTGAATAACCTGCAGTAGGCCTACGTCTCATAAATTTCATTTCTGCCGCAGTTAACCTTTATTCATCTACACTGCAAATTGCCAGGCCTCACTACCGTTAACACAATATGGGTCTGGCCAGTTTTTTTTTATAAATTCTAGTTCATGTGTGTTGATGTATTGTGTTTGGCTTGAAAATATTATTTATAATTCCTGTTATTCTGTTAAATTTTATATTTTTTTACTCAAATAATTTTCCTCTTCGTATGTAACTTGGTATCCGAGGTAGTTAAATATGTTTGTTTTAATATTATATTATAAACTAATAATAATTTTACTGCGAACTGGCCTACCTCCCTCAAATCATGGTTAATGTTATTCTCCCACTTCATTCTTAGTAAAATTATATTATAACTAATAAATTACTGTCACTATCGATTAATGGCTGCGAGAACATAAGCTCTCCAAGCATCCCTATCCTGTGCTAATGTTTTTTTAATCATTCTCTGACTGACCAACCTCTCTCAAATCAGATTAATGTTATGTTATTTTCCCACCTCATTCTTGATGGACCTATTGGGAGTTTTCTCTCAGATTTTGCTACAATAAGTTTCATCCCCGTCTTTTATTTCCATTCGTGCTACATGTCCTGTCCTTCGCAGTCCATAATACTTAACTGTTCTTATTATATCTGGTTTCCCGTACACATAATGTAGGTCACTGTTATGCTGTTTTCTCCATTCACGTGTTTAATACACACACACAGATATAAATAAATATCTATATATAAACACACACACAAATGACCAGCCCCATAGATGGTTTAGACTATAGTTCATTAGACCCCGCATACGATTCCCAGTCATATTATATGCATTTTTCCTTAAAGGGAATTATTCCTGTGGTTACCCATGGTCTGGAATTTAGGTTAAGTTTAAGTTAAGCATCCCTGGCGCTGCATTATCATTTATCACCCACCACATCATCGAGGAAACGTAACTTCGATTTTCAGGCGCACCAACTTAAGAAATGGGTTAAAATTACGCCGATGCCAAGAGAGAAAGCTAAAAGTGTCATAAAATGGTTTGCTAAATATTATTCCTATAGGGTAGTTGTTATAGTTCCGGATATTTTTGTTGTACTTTTAAAGTTTTATTTTTATTATATAAGAGACAACCTGATGGCATTAAAAATTATATTTATATTTATTAATACTATTGTGATGACTTTAAACTAAGTAGAATGTCTTTAAATAACCCATGACGGGGTTTCACTACAATTTCCAATCCTCTTTATTTGATTTTCTCTAACGCACATGATTCCTCTTCAAGTGTTTGATGAATCACTATAGTTCCTTTTTACACCTTGCTAATGCATTGAATTTCTTGTTCTTCGATACCCATATCGCAACTTATTGGTCGAATATTGATTGTTTCCTGAACTAATACTATTATTTAGCAGGCAACAAGGTTCTGGAAAAATCGCCATGTGCACAACCGATGGCTCTCGCGATTCTTCAAGAAGACGATTTTCTCAAACAGGCTTCGAGAAACACGCCAATGAACGACGCATGAAGTTTCAAAAACCGACTCAACAATACGTCACAATAAATAGCCTATATTAAAGCCTCAATTCTTTTTCCAAATAACTGAAGAAAAAATCATCTTCTCAATTTATTGCTACACTTTTGTCAGGAATTAGGCCTACTTGAGGTAAAGCTGTAACATTTTCTGGACTGTATTGAAATTCATGTAGAAATTTAGTAAAATATTTTCTCTAAAAATTATAGGGTCCCTAAAGAGCAAACATAAAAAATAATTTTCGTAATTAATACCAATGAAATAAAATATTCAAAATAATACCGGCACAAAACTGTTAAGACGGATTTTTAGATATGATTATAAGATGTTACGAATTTACTTTCATAGGCGGCTCCGTGGTGCAAGCGGTTAGACGCTCGCCTCTCACCGCTACGGACCCGAGACCGAGTCTCGGGCACTAAATGTGGATTTTATGGTGGAGGAAACGGAGCTTGGGCAGGCTTTTCCTCGGGGTTTCTCCCGTTTTCCCCTGCCACAGTATCATTTCACTATTTCTCCATACTCATCTCATCCATTTCGTTCATGTTCCTGTGATGGTGCGTCAGGCGTGGTCGGCCGGCACCCTTGTCGTTCAGACCTCTACATAAGGGGCTTCACCTCAACTTATCCCTCGACCCGATCCTGAGTTGGACACAAGTTGAGGATATTTATTTATTATTTTACTTTCATATTCATTCCAGGAGATGATAAAATTGTACTTCAATATAATAATAATAATAATAATAATAATAATAACAATAATAACAACAATAATCTTTTTCTTCTTCCTTCCAAGTATTAGGCCAAGGCCTGTTACGATCCTATTTTCCAGCTTTTCATAGGGCGGCCTAGAGATATTCGTCCTCTTGGTATATAATTATAAACAGCTTTGGGGATCCGATTTGAACTCATTCTTTCAAGATGGTGTTTCCAATTTAGTTGGTACTGTTTAATATATTCCAAAATTGGTGTAGTCAATAACAATAATAATAACGATAATAATAACGATTATAATAACAACAACAATAATAACAACAATAATAACAACAATAATAATAATAATAATAATAATAATAATAATAATAGTTTTACATGATGGAGTTAAGGCCTTACGATCTTGACTTCCACTTCACAAGGGTTAAATTATACAGATATTAACAATATGAAATATCTACAATTAAATTAATAATACATAATACGCTTAGACAATATACAAATGATATGGATGGTAGAAAATAATAATTATA
Organism: Diploptera punctata; assembly: GCA_030220185.1. Classification (NCBI taxonomy): domain Eukaryota; kingdom Metazoa; phylum Arthropoda; class Insecta; order Blattodea; family Blaberidae; genus Diploptera; species Diploptera punctata. The sequence continues at coordinate 1,628,868 of JASPKZ010001619.1, read as the reverse complement.
ATAATAATCGAGGAAAAAAAAAGAAAAGAAAACGAGTTTGGTGCATAATTACATTCTTGGGGCAATCATAATTTTACGTAGTGTCAAAGGGATATTAGTGTTATCATTTTTAATTACTTATGGTATTCCTATTCTACGACTTCAACTTTTAAACCGGTGACATGTGGTTAGCACACCGTCTCAATGAAACATCTAATACGCAACAAAGGTAATGCTTGGATGGATAAAGATCGATTATATTTTGTACAGAAGCTTTTATAAAGGCTTGTGGTCTCTTACGAGTCTAAAAGTAGCAAACTCAGTACCCATATCTTAAAGTCCTCGGAATACTTGTCCGTTGCATTTTTCAATCCTAAAAATCGATCAACCCCGGCCGGGTTTGAACACACGACCCTTGGGTCTAGATGTAAGGAATTTAACCACTAGAAAAACTCGACCAACATACACCCACACCCACACACACACACAACTGCAAGTTACGGAAAATGAAATATTAACACAAATATTATGCTATTACAGGTTCACAGCTAGTAAGTCTAACATTATTCATGAATATTCGATATTCAACTCATTCTGTTAAATAATTTTGAGTGTGTACACTTACTGCCTTTAATGTAGAAAATAATTGAAATATATAAAGTATCTATTTAAATTTTACTCTACTTATTTACTATTTTATACAAGCTAATTGTTTTCTTATTTTGTTCTATTCACATGTAACTTCTATTCTATAGTAATTCTGCCCGAGGGCAGGTCTTTCACTGCAATCATAGCATTTCCATGCTATGCTTTGCACCTTATATAGAATTATAGATGTGGTAGCTTCTCGTTACTTTCCACACCGGTGACGGATGATGATGATGATAATGACAATGATGATGATGGTGGCCGAATGATTTTCGGGGACCGTTGGGCCCTTGACTTCCTAACATTTTTCTTACAGGAGAGGAAAAGTCCCGAAAATAAAAGCTCACCCAAGAACCTATTACGACCAGGAATCGAACCCGGGCCCGCTGCGTGATAAGGCAGAAGGCAGCACGCTGCCTTGAGATCACAGCGGTCATTGATTTCTTATATAGTAATAAAAAAATAAATTTTGTATACAAATTGTTTTTTTTTTTTCATCTTTTCATTTACACTGTTTTCCTTCTTGTTTTTACCTTTTTGTTTTACCTTTTTTGTTAACTTTCTGTTATTCTCACATATAGACACAAGGACAAGACACACACCCAGACCCAAGGCGGAGATTAAAAATCCCCTACCCCACCGGGAATCGAACCCGGGTCGCCGGAGTGGAAAGTAGGGACTCTACCGACTATGCCACGGCGACGGACAATTGTTTAAATCTCTACATTTATGAAATGTGTTTATCAAGTTGTAAAGTGTGGTAGTAACTTTAAAATGAAAGTAGTTTTATCCATGATTCAATTTTGAAAGTAGAATGTATTTTTTCAGGTTATTTGCACGAGTTCATCCCGCAGGGCCCGGAAGAGCCGCAGCCAGTTCCTGTACATACGGAGGTGCTATCTCACGATGGAGGAATCCCTATCTTCCGTATGCGCAGCGTGGAGGAGACGGAGGCGGCACACGACCTTCTGGAATTGTCTCGCTCTCTCCCTCCTCTCCCTGCTCCAAGTGTTGCTCCAGTAGAAGAACCCGTGACATGCTACAGGTTGCAAGAGACACACGAACTTCCTCCATGTTACAGCAGTCCTGAACCCCCTACACCCGAGCCGTCCCCCAGTTATCAGATAGAGCATTCAGTACCCACCTACCTGCAGCAGGAGACACAAACAACCACTCCTCCATGCTACAGACCTCCGTCCCCAGAACAACTCACCTGTTATCAAGTACAGTCACATGTCCCTGAAAGTCCTCCATGTTACATTCCTCAACCTGAATCATCAAAACCTCAACCCCCTCCGGCTCTTACACCACCGACGTCCGAGTACTCCTCTGACGCGGAAAACAATAATCCGAATCTTCAGTCCGCCACTTGCGGAGAGATCCGCCAGCAGGATCACAATATCCCCGAGACACATCGAGTCACAAAAAATTCGGTGGTGTACACATACGATGCTCTTCTTGTGTCTGATGGACGATCAAAAAACAAAAACACCACCAACAAAGTGTCGCCACTCATTCCTTCCTCGTCAGAAACAGATGCATCACAAGTGTCTTCAGAACCTCCTGAAGCCTCTCCGAGTAACGGGAAACCAGGTCGTTATGTATGTACAGAGTGCGGGAAACAGTATGCGACGTCGTCCAATCTGTCGCGCCACAAACAGACGCACCGAAGCCTGGATTCTCAATCCGCCAAAAAGTGCGTAACATGCGGCAAGGCGTACGTGAGCATGCCGGCGCTCGCCATGCACCTGTTGACGCACAAATTGTCTCACGCGTGCGGCGTGTGCGGCAAACTATTCTCTCGACCGTGGCTCCTCCAGGGACATCTCCGATCACACACGGGAGAGAAGCCGTTCGGCTGTGCACACTGTGGCAAAGCGTTCGCCGACCGCTCCAACTTGCGCGCGCACATGCAAACGCACTCAGCGGACAAGAACTTTACATGCACCCGCTGTCACAAGTCCTTCGCCCTCAAGTCCTACCTCAACAAGCACCTCGAATCTGCGTGCTTTAAGGACGGCGAGAGTGAAGATGCAAACGTCGGTATTTCGGACTCTTTCGAGGAAGAGTGTGCGGAAGTTGAAATAGAGTTAGTTTAATTACAGTTTCAAGCTATAGAAATAAGCTTGCATCAATGAATAATGTTCTTAAGTTACTCGTTAATAGAATAATATACTAGAAATAACTATATTACAATATACCTGCTCAAGATTAATAATTATATTGCATACAATTAATTCATAAAGATGATGACTACTTTTCTAATAATAGCGATTTCGTATACCGTATACAGATAACGTGGTATTTCCTAAATTTCAGTACCCTAGAAATCCCTTAATGCATGGAGTCATTTATATTTATACATAGCGCATACACTTTATGTTAGTTTTCGGCCAAACTTTCTTAACATTTATTGAAAGTAACTAAAACAAATGCCGGGATGAGTTTATAAGAACTGTGTCCCGTGTACACAATAGTCGCATATTTTAAGAAGTATTGGCCCGAAGAAATAATAACGCCAATCTATGTAATTTATTTAGAATTATATTCTGTGTTGTTGCGGTTGCTTTGCCTTTGTGCTCTCATTTTATGATGACATAGCTATTTAAAAGAAACGTGCGTGTTTCGCTGTTTTAGTAGGCTTATACTGTTGATTATGTACTCCAGCTTTGTCCTGTGTTGTACTCATAATTACGATTCCCAACTAGGTTACTATTGTAATATTAGCTTCCTATTTAGTTAATTAAATGTGTTATAATTAGATTTCCAAACTATTATTTATTAATTATAATTCCCCCTCCATCTATCTCTCTCTTTGTTGCTTGTCACTCATCATTAATATCATTAATCATTAACCACTAACTTTTTAGAATTAAATACTATACATATTAAGTAATATGTCGCTAGAATAGTTAATATAAAAAGATACAAGGCCCAAATTTTTATACTCAAAATATATTTTTATTAAGATAAATTTAAATAATTCAAGTTTTCATTTCAATTTAGCTGACAATTATGAAACTTGTGTAATTTAAAATAAAGCAAGTAGCACATGTAGATCCACATTCATTTGTTTGTTCTTGACTTTTATATTTGTTAGAATATTGTTATTAGCAGTTGATACAGTCAATGTTGTGTTTTATTTCTAATATATAATTACAAATATAGAAATATTTTGCTCATTTCAGCCTACGTTTCCTAACTTTGCTGCAGTACATTTATACATATTATTTGCTTAATTTTATTGTATGTGAAGAAAAGTATTAGTCAATCATACGACTTAATTTTCTTAAAAATATTTTCAGAGCAACGAATATATATTACATTGATATATAGATATATATATACATGAATTAAGACAGTGTTTGTTAAAAGCTATTACAGTCTTATCACCAATTGGAGTATTGCATCACCACAGTCTGCTAAGCACTCAAGCATTTTAGAATAAAATTTTTAAACTGTTTAGAAAGCCTCGTTTCCGAGCTAGTTGTAGATTACAAAAATTATACTTCAGCTTCAGGTAGATTTTTATAAATTTATTAGTACATTCGTAGAGATAAACTATTCAATTTCATATTAGATCTTGCACGATACTGGAAGGCAATATTAATTCCGTAGATATATTAAATGATATTTTAGAAATTCTCAGGGTAGCGCTACGTATGCAGAACGCGTGAAAGGTATGTTTTAAAAAGAAATATATATTTCAATTATGACATTTATCTACATGAAGGTAATTTTCCCATTACTAATATCAACAGTATTTTCGTCACTTATCAAGTAACGGGTGTCGAAAAAATATGTGTATGTTTATTATGTAAAATTTATTGTAACTCAGCAATAATATTATGAGCAACAAAGGGAAAGACATAAAGAATAATGATTGACACCATTCGAAGAATGTATCGTCAAATGAAGAGTTTTGTGAAGTTAATAATTATGTTAATAGAAATAAGAGCACTAATTCGTTCAGTACACGTAGTGAATCTGTATGTTGTTATGGTACATTTGAAGTATTACATAATTATTTGAATGTTTATTTAATAAATCAATGTCATATAGATACTGTTCCTTTTGAAGGTTTTCTTCACAAATGAGAAGACAACTCTTCAAATTGTATAAAAGCAATGAATTATTATATATATTTTACACTAACTTATTATTTATTTTAGTCTAGTCAAAAGCTGTGATTTTGTAAGTTTAAATGTATCACAATCAGTATTAAATTTGATATGAGTTGAATTTAGTTTAATTGAAGACGCATTCATAGAACACTTCTTGATAAATATAATTTTTAACCAAAGCCATGAACTTGCCGATAACGTGGTCTTTAGATTCTTCTTTGAATGCGAGTCATCGTATAATTTTATATGTTATTTTTAAAATGTTTTCATAAACATAAGCCTAATTTTGGCCTAATTAAGATTAATATTTGTAATTGCCTTATTTAACATATATAAGCTTCATCATCGAAGAGAAATTTTATTTCTATATCATTCATTGATGGAAGACATCAGCTATAAAAATTGGAATACTAATATTTCATACATTATTGGTACTCATGAAAAATGAGAGGTATTTCATGCATTTCAGTAAACTCGGATTACTTTGTTACTCAGTGTGCAACTTTGCGCCACAATATTAAACAAATGATTATACAATATCATCACATTGCAGTACTGCATAGACTAACCACAAAATTCAGAAATTAAGTTAATTTTCACCTTTATCTATTGCCACTAAAATAAATAGCATTTTAAAGTATGTAGACAATATACTAAATAAATATCTAATCTTGAAAATGACAGCTTCGCTGTTGAAACATGTTGACTCTTAATTTTTAATTGGTGAATTGGGTATATTGACCACATGTTTTACGATTTTGTCACCAAGAAGATCATTACTTTATTAAATAACATTTTGTTTCCATGGGCCAAAGTTACACCTAAAGGGAAAAATTAACCCAAGTTTACGGTACTAGTATTCATGGGAAGAGATAAGTGTTTCATTCATTACTGGCACTCATGCGAAATCCTAGATATTTCATTAAGTATTCTTGTTCATGCAAGATTTAATTATTTACTGGTACTCATGCGAAATGCTAGGTATTTATTATTTCATTCATTAATAGTCTCAACCAAAACATTACTGGTATTCATTCGAGATGTTTTTAATTTTATGTTCTATATTTAATGCAATACTGTACTAACAAAATGCTAAATTTTCATTCACTATTACAACTTGTGACAAATCCTACATATTTTATTAATTCCTGGTACTCATTCAAAATTCGAGGAGGCATTTCATTCACTGTTGATACTCGTGGAAAATGCTATGAATTTCACTCATTGCTGGTGCTAATGCAAAATGCTAATTATTTTATAATCTGCTGGTAGTCATGGGAAATACCAAGTATTTCATACAATGCCGATAGTCGTGGGAAATACCAAGTATTTCATACATCGCTGATAGTCATACAAAATTCTAAGTATTTCATAATTGCTGGTACTCGTATAAAATGCTAAGCTGATAGTCATACAAAATATTAAGTATTTCATACATTGCTGATAGTCATACAAAATGCTAAGTATTTCATACATTGCTGATAATCATACAAAATGCAAACGTATTTCATACATTGCTGGTACTCATATAAAACGCTAAGTATTTCATATTGCTGATACTCTTACAAAATGCTAGGTATTTCCACGGAGTCACGAAATAAGTGTACGTTTACATTTAACTTGTGCATTGAAAATACAGTTCTTTTTATAGTTAACACATCACAAGAAGAATTTTCACTTGAGTCAGAATTTACACCACTAGTCCTTAAAAATGATTGAGCTATAAATCACATCTCTCAGACTAAACTTAAATAATAATTTTACCCTTTACTGTTAGATGTGCTCAGTATTTCAGTGATGGAGCAACTGTGCGTAAATTTGAAGAGGATGTTTCTATATTTTAAATACTCAGTAAAATGTTCCATTTTTCAAAATACTAAGCATGATTTTTTATTTGAAGCAAACATTTTAGTTATTCTGTGTGTAGGGAATTATATTAGTTAGGCATCTGGGCTCATATGGAAAAGGACGGAGGTCAGAAAAATAATAAAGTCATATTCCTTTATTCGCATGTACTTCCACGAGATAATAGAACTCGTCAATATGTAACTGACTGATGAGATTTTTAGATTATGAATGAATGGTCGGTTCAAGAAGCAATGTATAATTTCACATTTCATTTCTCGCTGGCCTGTAATTCCCATTTCACTGACAATGCTGAAACACGCATCTCCTGGAGTATAGGCCCTACTGGTTTATAGCAAAAAGGCATGCAATGCTACATCTCATGCAACAGTATTATTATGCGAAATAGGCTCTTAATATCACCAAGTACACCGTCAAAAATGATCTTACTTGAAAATTTTTCTACAGTTTATCAATGAAGACATTTTGGAATATTGGCTTTCTTTAGAAGAAACGCTGTTCTGTGTCACTGAAATTTGTGGCGTATCTAATGCAGGAGTTCATTCCTTGGCTTCGCGATTAGTCTAATTAAAAAACATAGCTGACCTTAAATAGACCTACATAAAATAAACCAAGTTGAGAAAAACGTTATTCTTTAATCTACATACTGATATTAATATAACTTAATTAATAAAGAAGTAATACACGTCTATCATTGAATACGTTGCAAAAAAAGTACTTTATGAATTTCTAGTCATATCAGCATAATTAATGTGTTTTTATTGTACTCGTTTTCGTGTTTTTTTCACCGACGTTTGAAAATATTCTTATAACATTATTTGACAATTTTCAATTATTATGTAAATTTCTCCAAGTTATGAATAAACCAGTTAATTCATTTTCTAAATATATCTTTCCGAAAAACATCAGCACTTAATTAAAATTAAATAGGCCACTACATGGTAATTATTTTAATTGCTGTCAACTGATGTTTTTGTTCAATCTGAATCGCTTAAATGAACGAAATATTTAGTTTGGTAATACTTATGTTATGTGCTAACCATTCCAATCCACAATCACTAACCCTAATGGAAAATCCTTTATACACAAGAGAAAAAAACATTTAAACTGAAAAATGCGTGATATCGATATCAATGTTATTGTTTTGCGAGCGCCATTTTATAAATATTCAGTCATTGTTATGAGCGACATCAAATTTTAATAAACGTTGTAAATGGCGTCTTTCTTTATTACAAGATATTTTAAAAGTAAACCGACCAAGACACAACCCTACTAATACCATACGCTTGATAATGTATAAGGTTAGTGTAATTAATTTTAGTAATTATCACTGAGCCGTCCTATGAAACGCTGCGAAAATTTTCTATATGATCGTAACAGGCCTTGGCCGAATACTTGGAAGGAATGACGGAAGAAGAAGAATTTTAGTAATTTAAAAAACAGTGCATGCATATTTGAAATATTATGATCATACGTCAGAAGTATAACATTTAGCTACACTTTACATAAATAACCTAACCGAAATGAGGCCTAACTAACATCCTTCCCAAGATAAAAGAAAAGAACAAATGTATGATTAGTTTGTTAGCCTTGTGAGATAATACTTACATATTGTTGGATATAGTAACATTGACATCTAGATTATAATTTTAAAATGGCCCCTAAACTAAGGTAACCAGATGTCCCGATTTTTAACAATTTGTCCCGCGGTGTTTTAAAAAAGCCCCGATTTTTGGAAATAATGCACGACAAACTAGGGAAAGGCGAGAGAACGGTTTTCGGCGGCTAAGCAGCTACTTCGTCAGGATATGAGTTTCATATTATTTTTGTTAATTTTTAATATTAAACTTTAAAAATAAATAATTGTTGAGAACTGGTTATCGAGAACTGCTTATCAAAGTATGATTTGTTGATCAGTTAGAATTTGACCACCATTGTTTGGTAAATCAAGTGTAGACATCAGAAAAATCACAATTCAGGGTTGAGACTTTGAAAGCCATTTGTGTGTGAAATATAATTTAACAAGTTCTTGTGAAAATTCCATGACATTTTAAACGACATCAATCTACTAAAAAAATTCACTCAAATGAGAAATATGCCAAAGAATAAAATAATACCGGAATTACATATAATTATTTAATGTATTACTTTGTAAATTGTACTTATGTTGAAGTTAAAACAAATACACCGTATTACAATACTATTCTTGCGTTCTATATTTTTTTTTGTTACTCCATATAGACAAAATTTTAAATCAAGAACCCCCCCTCCCTGTCAACGGTGTCCCGCTTTACCAATGTTAAAATCTGTTAATTAATTGATTTTCATATTTATAAGTTAAAATCTGGTCACCTTCCCTAAACATACCGATTGTTATTAATATTGCCATGGTTACAATGAAATAATAGTTCAACTTTCATCGTTCACTTGAACTAAATAATAGGTTGGCAACAAATAAATAATTACATTAGCAAATTAAATTAATAATATACAAGAAACCTCTCATTATGAATATATCCGAATCAGAAATAAATATATTCTTATTCATTATAAAGAAGAAAATTAATGCATTTTTCAAACGTAAATTAGTAAACTTAGAAAAGGGTAAAGGGTACATAAGTGGCATATTATAACAATATTTTGATGATCACAATAATATTAACCCTTTGAGCCATGATTTGTGTATTTTATCAATTAGATGCTCTTAATACAAAAGATGATGGATTCTCAGACTAGTAGTTGCAAAATCACCGCTTAGCAGCAGTTTATATATTCAACAAAGGTACCCAAATAGGGTCTTCCAAAAGTGAAAAAGTATTACAAAGATGATCTCTTGTTGGTATTGTATAAAAACCACCATTCGATTGTCAATAGGAAAATAGAAACACATGTATTTCTTAGGAAAATAATTTAGACTTAAAGGGTTAATGTACTGCAACATAGATGAATTAATCAGATTCTAGTTCAAAATAAATATTAGCCATTTTAAATAATGATTATATATATATTGAATCATGTCATTAAAACCCAACATTCACCAAAGTAAAATGTAACTTTTAAGAGTTTCTTTCTCAGAGAACGTTAATTCAAAACTTAGATCCATTTTCATTATAATTCAACCTCTAAATAAAAATTAAAGAAGTAAGAATTATATTATTATTGATTAAATTAATATTATTATACTTTATTGTTAATGTAATATAAGTCTAATTGGATCCGGAAAGTTTTCCATTTGGGACCCATAATCAAGTGGAACTTACCAGATTAAATCAAATTAATAAGATTATTTATTGTAATTCATAATAGGAATTCGTTGATTAGATGGAACTGAATTCATCTGACGTTAGAATTGAAAAAGAATAAAGAATAAATTTGTGATTGATAATACTAGAGCAATAACATAACTAAAAAAAAGAGTATTGAAGCCAAAATTGAGATTAAAAAATAAATAAATTTAGTTAAATGTCATTAAAACAGCTTTAGTACGGATAAAACAGACCCCTATAAAATAATATAACACTTTAATTTCATACGTAAGTGTAATAAACATGATTTTTTATTTAATTTAAAAATTAATTAACTACTTGGTGGAATATGAATCAAGATATATATATATATTCTAATAAATACCTAAAACATTGAAATCTGTCCAATAATATAAATAATAAACAACAGTGATAAAATTGTCAATTTTACAGAATACTGTTTTTTAGCGATGGTGCGTTTTGTCGTACTTACAGCAATGGCGACCATGATTGAAAGTTCAACTTCTCACCTTTCGGGGTAGCCAACCTAAAATAACTATACTGTAATATTACATATTACAAACACGCGTGTGGGAACTAAAACCACTCTCTATGTATACTACGTACAATGTATATACAAAAAATATCCAAACGTTAATGTTAATACATATTATTCGAAACAAATCACTGCATTTTAAATCAAGTGATCTTTATTTGAAACAATATAAAACAATAAATATGTACTTGCAGCCATTTTACCACTAAATTCGTCTCATGGCCTCCTGCCTTTTCAACTAATAAACATTGCCCACACTGTTAACGTTAGTGAATTGTTTATAATGAACGCAAATATTCCAACAAATATATTATTTTACTATTATTTATAATTTTGAACACTCCATCACGCAAAAAAATAATGTACAACGCACGTTTGTGAAGTGTTTTACAGAATCTCGGAAATTGAAAACCTCACTATCGCTCGGTTTTTAAACGTTTTCTCTCGATTCTGTAAAAACCACTTTCCAACCTCGCATCGTAATATACTATTATATTTACACGACCTTATGAATGCATAACTTCATAACAATGTATGTAATTTAGTTCTAGGGTGTTTTGATTCAGCTGGTAATTGTGACCGTAATTGTATATTTCATCATCATAACCATCACAATCACTATCATAAGACTAGTTTAGTTGGTATGTGAGATGACACAGGATAGAATGTTACAATATAGGACCATAAAATATAAAGTTATGTAATTTTCTTTCATGATAAATGGTTATTAAAAAACGAGACATAGTAGATATAAAAAAATCATATCACTGTTGAGTTTATCATTTAAGTAAATTATAAAATATTTTACCGTAAAAAACATTCAGTCTAAATATTTTCCTTAAAAGTCTTTCGGATACTTATCCATCTTCAGCAATTTTTGATTACTGTTTATTATTGTAAACAACCTATACAGGAGGTTACTATCAATGCATATTTTTTTTGTTCAATGCCCCATGTTGTCATTTCGACATCTCTGGTGTTCTCTCCTAGCATTGACTGAATTGTAATCCACTTCTGAAGTTGGGGCGCCTAGAAGGCGGAGTTACGTTACCCCGATGGTATGATGTGTGATAAATGATAATGAAGCGCCAGGAGAATTCTTAACCTAAATTCCATACCAATGGCAACCATAGGAACAATTACCTTTAAGGAAAATTTCCTATGGTTTGACCGGGAATTGAACCCGGGACCTCATGAACAGTAGTCATAAAGCTGACCGCTAACCCATGAGACTGGTCATGTATTATTATTTAATATTATTTTCTTTCCACCGTTTTAAAAATTTGGATACATTCTAATATATTAATTTTATTGTTGTTGTATTATGTACAATATCGCGCATTTGTAATAATACTACCATAAGAATAATAAAACAAAAATAAAATGCATATTTTAGAAGAGAAAATACTGTTAAATGAAAACATAAATTGATCATAATCTCCTTTCACAGAATAACTACAATAGGCCCAATAATCAACGAAAATTACTGAAGATGACTAAGTTATTCAAACGGTCTGCAAGGAACAAAATACATTAGGATTGAGAAAGACATGTTTAATTTTTAGGTTAAAATATCATTTTATTTATTTAGGTCGGATATTTTAGTTATGTAAATGTAAATAGAGGAACAAAATGACACGTTTGAGGAAAGATCATGGCAGTTATATGTTCAGGGTATGCAAGTTATTGCTTTAGTTTTTGTGGTAATAATTCAAAGAAGTCAATGTGTGTTCATATACTGTTCCCAGGCATTTGACAACTGAATATGTGAATGTGTGTTCATAGCATTGATATTAATGTATGAGACCAAAATAAAATAATACTATATTTGATTCGTGACGAATAAAATAAAGGATTGAGAATCTAAGAAAAATCAAACGATATTGTTGTACTATATGATTAGAGAATCATGTACGAGATGTGTGTATTAACATGATATTAAGTGGATATCAAGAAGACAAGAGTTCCTATTAATCATACGATTTAATATCAAACAAAAGTACATTTTTGCAGTCATTTGTGAATGTAAATTTGTCTGTTAACTGAAAATGTCTTCACAGGAAATAAATATGCTATTAAATATTTATGAAATTATTTCCGTTGCAACAATACGTAAACATGAACAAAATGCGATACGATTATTAAAAGCTTGTTTCAACTGTCATATTTCCCATGAGGTTACTTCGTTTAAAAATTATACATAAAGAAAATATAAAATAATATCTCAGCAGTTACAATTAAATTCAGTAATGTACTTGAACTTAAGATTTAATAAATTATTCATAAGTTGGAGATTTATATTTTATGTCTTAACAAAGAATAATAAAATATTTAATTCAAAGAAACGTACATTGCATATTAGAAAATATCACGAAAAAAATGTTTCAGGTCATACTTCTGTGATTTGTGAATAAATAAAAATAAAGTATTTTTTACAGAAATTTGTCAACTTTCTATTAACGAAATCAAATTTCGGAAGATAATTTTAGACCTAACACGGCAAGAAAATAAATGCATATTTAAATTAAAGTCCCATTGTATCGAAAGGACACACGAAGACCCTTGTCTGCTTTAATACGTTCTCGTTTAATATTTTGTGAAGACGAAGTAAGCCTGAAGTTCTATGACATGTTACTGCTCATTTTGGCAACATGCACTATTCTTCTTGATATACCACTTAAAACTGGCTGAATGAATATAATTTATAATGATACTGTACTTACTTGCTTGTTTAAACCTTTAGCCTAATTTCTGTAATAGGCTGTATGATTGATAAAAAATGATGAAATGGCTCATCAGTGAATTGTATAAATTTATTTATCTGGATATATTTGTTCACATTTATATATCAATTACAAAAAAATAACATTTTGGGAAAATCTATTACTTATAATATAGTAATAATGGAGTCCAGCCTTAAAAATACACCAATATTTTTATTAAAAATTAAAAATTAGGTGTATAATAAATATTTAATTCTCATTTTTGCTTATGGAAATAATTACAATTTAACGAATTTTTCAACGAATTTCTTTGTTGGAAATCACATCATAATTTGAGACAAAAAAATCATTCTTAAATATTCTGGCAACAAATAATCTGATATATTTTGATAAATCCATTCCATCATATCTATTGTAAAATTAATGTTTGGCCAACATTAATATTTGAAAGTGAGTAATATTTTAATGCACAATAGTTGTGATAGAAAATTGTAAACAGGTCTTTAATGTATAAAAATATGCAACAGGGGTTAATCAACTACGCCATGCAAGTTTATAGTGGCCTTATATGAGACAGGGACTATTGGGCTGTAAAAAGGGATGTAAGCAATACTTCATGCTGATAAATCAATATGATTGTACAGTTTCAGTTCAATTTACCTAGATTAATTTAAAGTTTTATTGCTGGCCCTGAGAAACCAATCTGTTGATATTTGGATAACAGAATATTAAAAATTAAACATCTTTAACATCATTGAAATATAGAAAAAAATCATCGTATTTTTTCTCAATTTTAATTATGTCACAACAGCAAATTCTGAATATGCTCATAAATAATAATAATTAGCAGGCTGGTTTCTCACGGACCCTAACAAGATTTGAATTTAATGTAGTACTTTGCTTTCTTTATTGTATTATTTATTTCAGACTCTTAAAATATAATATATGTTCTTAACAGTTCGGAATTCTACTTCCTCTTCGCTTGTGTAATGTAATTGTTTACACATTGTCCGTATACTGCTGAATTACCGTTTTGACCCGAATATAAGGCACACTCTTCATTTTAGGGTCCCGCGCCGTAGAGGAGTGGTCAAGGCAAGAAGCCTTGGCTTAGAGCTACGGGACTTACGCTGGTTCGAGTCTCCATGGGGGAAGAAATTTTCTCATGGTATTTCGGCCAGTATGGGACCGGTGCCTACCCAGCATCGTGAGGCATTTGGGTGGCTACAATAAGTAGCGGCTCCAGGTTGAGAAAACCAGCTATAACGGCTGGGGGACTCGACATGCTGACCACATGTCACACCTATACTGGCTGATGATCATCTACCTCTGTGATTGACACATATGGATGTGAGACCAGCAGCCGGCTGGTAGGCTAAGGGCCTTCTAGGCCTGTCGCGCCAGGAGTTTTTCTTAATTTTAGGAGAGAAGGGAGATAAAAAAAATTGTGTGCAGAGAAATTTACCTGTCACATAACATCCAGTTACAAAACTGTTTACACTATTTAAACACTCTTAAATTATAATGTGGGTAAATCATAACTAATCAGTCTTCTCCAATGTCACTGCTCATCCAAACTAAACTTTTTTGCCGGCTTCTCTATTAGAAGTACTCCTAGTATAACTGCAAGTTTGAAACTAGCATCATAACTCCGCCGATTTTCCTAGCTTTTGAAGCATCTCTTTTGTTTACACTCATTGCTGAATAATACATTTACCGTAGTAGGTTCGTACTACCGTGACTGTTTTAAACTGTTTTATCATACAAAAGAGTACGATTACCGTAAGACTAGTACATTGTTGCGTCATATAACATACGACTGCTGCCAATTCCAAACACGAGCGCGCGGCATTGTTGCTTCATTTCAAAATTATAAAATTAGTAACATGCGCTACATTTCAAGTTTCTATTACATGTGAAAATGTATCGGCTGCGCAAATAAGCCGCACCTTTAATTTTCATGTACGAAATTTGAAAAATAAACGCGGCTTATATTCGGGCTATACGATATTATACACCGCAAAGAAGTTGTGTGTTACTGATATTTTCATTATAAAATCAGTCGATACATTGCATACAAAGGCGTGCTTATAAATCTCGTATATAAAGTTAAATTATTTCACATTTCTTATTATTTTAACATAAGGTACCTAAATATTATTATAATAAGTATGCCTATTTTCATCGGGCGAAGTACTGCCTTTCAACCAGTTTTCGTCCCTTTGTTAGTTTGATATAATAAAAATCTTAATACATAAGTCACTCTCTCTCTCTCTGGCCTACCAGCCGATTGCTGGCCTCACATCCACATGTGTTAATCACAGAGATAGACGATCATGCAGCCACTGTAGGGTTGGCATGTGGTCAGCACGTCAGGCATCCCAGCCGTTATATATGGTTTTCTCAACCTGGAGCCACTACTTATTGTAGCTACCCAAATGCCTCACGATGCTGGATGGGCACCGGTCCCATACTGGACCAAATTCCATGGGAAAACGTCTTCAATGGGAGCTGAAACCAGCCAAGTCCCGTACCTCTGCGTCGAGACATCTTGCCTTAACCACTCGACTATGGAGCGTAATTTACTATTGGAAATGATATTACACATTATATTTTCTTTAATTGTCAGTTTTGTATTATCAGAACATATTTAACACACTGTATACACTGTCAAAAATTAAGGCAGCTTTTTATTCATTAGGTTCAATGAATTGAGATTAAGTAATGACTAAACTTACTAAGGGAAAATAAAATATTACACAATTATCCATAGAGATAAAATTATAAAAAATAAAATTATAAATACATCGAAAATAGGACATCCGAGTAGATATAACGGAAATAAATAACTAATTAAATCAGAATAAATATGCATGTATTTACAATGGAGAGTGAAAATAAACTGAGAAAGAAATTAGATTTTTTATTAAGAAAAATGTTTAAACAGTAGCCAGAAAACAAGTACATTACTGTGTAAAATAAATAATTTTCATATAAATAGTCAAACACAGAACCAATGAGAGGTTAATTGTATAGGTAATATTGGTTTGGGTGGATATCGTACATTTCTACCACTAAAACAAAATCAATAGTTTTTTCAAGGAAAGTTCCCTGTAAGTTCCAAAATAGTAATAAATATTTCTGTTATTGAACAAGTGGCCGTTCCAAAGTTAACATACGGATCTGAGACTTGACCTTTAAAGATCTCTGATAAACATAAAATTTAGACAATAGAAATGGATTTCTGAGATCCGTTGCAGGTATATCTTTAAGAAATCAAAAGAGATGTCAAGATATCAGAAATGAATTACAAGTATATAATATAAACGAGAGAATGTACAGAAATAAATTAAAATAGTTTGAACATGTACAATGAATGACAAATAATCGTTTATCAATACAGATGCTTCATTATATACTTCAAGGCCGAAGAAATGTAGGAAGACCCAAACGACGTTGGATGGACGATCTGTAGCATATTGTGCATCGGGGAGCGGAACGGGCCAACTGCCCGTACCTTGAAGAAGAAGAAGGTGATATTATTAAACAATTAAATACATTTAAGTATGCAGTTGAATAATAAGCATTTAAAAAGGAATATAATGTAGATTGAAAAGTCAATAATTATAAAATGATATGTGGTACTATAGGATTAACTCTTAGACAGTAAATTAATAAATACATAGATGGAACTATATAAAGTGAAGGCAATTACAACACTGAACACATGGCAATGAGAATTCTACCATTAACAGAAAACATAGAAAAACACAGAAGATTTTTTTAATAGGAACAGCTGGTTATACATTTGCAGACCAAGTAAAAAAATGTCATTATGAAAGAATTATATATTTTCAATATAACAGAAAAAAATTAAACACCACAAAAGAAAATGTATTAATCTTATTAACAGGATGGGAAATAGTATACTCCATAGGTTATTATTACGGTATAAACCAGACTGGAGAATGACCAAACAAATTACTACTTTAAAACTTCCTGATGTCGGAACATCCATGAAGGTGGTGATGATCGTACATTTCATCAGTAATGGTTAATAAGGATGAAAAATATTTTACAGATGTTCGGGAATATTTATGGATAGAACAACATGTTCATCGAATGGAAGATCACAGAATACCCAAACTAATGTTAAGATATCAACCCGCAGGAAGAAGAAGACCAGGACGTCCACTCAAAAGACTTCTGGATGGTGTTTTCTCTTGAGGCCGAAACAGGTCAACAAATGGCCTAAATTCGTGAATGTACTATGATGATGATGATGATATTCATATTCTACTATGAAATTATCCTAAATGAGTTACCGACAATGTATTGACACAAAACAATATTAAAAATCTTATTGTATCTCATTACTCATATAAATTCTATGAATTTAGTATATATAAAATTGTCCACCGCTGTGATCTCGAGGTAGCGAGCAAACTTGTCACGCAGCGGGCCCGGGTTCGATCCCCTGTCGGGACATGCTCCTGGGTGAGGTTTTTACGGGGTTTTTCCTTGCCTGTAAGACAAATGTCAGGAAGCTTAGCGTCCAATGGTCCCCGAAAATCATCCGGCCATCATTATCATCCTTATCATTATCATCATCATCTTTCACCGGTGTGGAAAGCAACGGGAAGTTACCACACCTTTAATTCCCTAGTAAAGCTGCAAAGCATAGAATGAAAATGCTATGATTGCAGTGAAAGGCCTACCATCGGACAGAATTACTTTGGATGGATGGATCTATTTTCAGAAATATCATTTATCCATCCATCCATAGTAATTCTGCCCGAGGGCAGGTCTTTCATTGCAATCCTAGCATTTTCGTGCCATGCTTTGCAGCTTTACTATGGAATTATAGGCGTGGTAGCTTCCCGTTGCTTTCCACACTGGTGAAGGATTATGATGATAGGGATGATAATGATGGCCGAATGATTTTCGGGGACCGTTGGGCCCTACGCTTCCTGACATTTGTCTTACAGGTGAGGAAAAACCCCGAAAAAACCTCACCCAGGAGCCTGTCCGACAGGGGATCGAACCCAGGCCCGCTGCGTGACAAGGCACAGCGGTGGACCTATCACTTATATTCACTTTTGTTTCAAGTCTTAATCTAATTTTGTTCCTTTGGAAATGGAAAATAACTGTATTGTGGTAGCTGAGGTGTGACGTCCTCGTATGATGAAGTAAGTACACGAAAGTAGTCACGCACGCGCTTTACTTCGCACGATAAGGCTCCCAAGATTTTATTTTATTATTGATTTACATAAAAATATATGCCCTGTCCAATATTAACTTATCGTACAATGCTTTCTCAAGAAGGGAAAATCTCGAGTCTACAAGAAGGAATAGTATAAATAACAAAACTTAAAATACCGATCCTTTGTTTTATTTTAGTAGAGTATACAGGGCTGTTTGTATTAGGAAATATAGAAGAAAAGCGTTTGAAATGTATAGAAAGCTCATAAGAATGGAAGAAGAGAGAATACCAAAGAAGATCCTTAACTGGAAAGCTAATTGAAGAAGTGGAAGAGGCAAGCCTAGAGAACGACGGATGGATGGATGGATGCATGGAGTGAAGAGAAGTATGACAGCTAGAGATTTGAGGGAAGAAGATGCTTTAGACAGGTACATCTGGCGACAAATCACTTTGATGGAAGGAGAGAAACACTGTATTGTGGAATAACCCTAAATAAAAAAATACAGGGATATTTAAAAAGAAGTAAACAATTTTAACGTTCTGTGAAACAAACTATTTATGGCAGCTGGATGCACGTTCCGCTGTTTTGTAGAGGAAGTCCTAAGCTTTAATTTCTGAACTAATAAATGTTCAATGGGTGATTCCCGAGTCACACGACACACTTCAAGACGAAAATAAAGTTAATTTAAAACCGATGCAACATACGTTCACCAAACACTTGTCACAAATCTGGTGATAACTAACACAATGGCTCTATCGAACATGTATGTTCATGGCCGCGTGGACGTAAACTCTCCATATAAAAATAGTACGTTTTCCCTGGTAGTCTTTGTCATACTAACAATGAATTGAAACCCGGGCTAAGCTTCAGTTCTTTTTTCAGAATGGGAGGACAGACTGTCATGAGCACCGCCACTTTAAAGATCTATTGCGCTAACCTATTATATTATTATTATTATTATTGAGATGAGTGGAATGAGTCTACACTACGGTGTTGTTTATCGTCTTCCACATTAGACATACCAGGTTCTACTCCCAATACCCATACCGCCATTTATGGGTTGCGCACATGGCCGCGACGGGGGACTGCACACTCCCTTTGGCCCCTTCTAGCTTTTTATTACTCGGGCTCGGAGTCATGGGCCAATAGCCTGGTGGCCCCTGAATTCACACACTTTTAACAACTGTGGATTGCCAACCAAACTGTTTTTCCTAATATGACATAAGGTGAAATGGAATTCAATCCGGCCTCAACACCTTATAAGAGCCATTCAGAGTTTATATATAGAAACAAATTTTAAAATATACTGTGGAGGTAAAATTAGTAAACAAAACATAGAAATAAACCAGGGAGTAAGACAAGGGTGTCCATTGTCACCAGTATTATTTAATTTATACTTGGACCATGTCATAAATGAATGACAAAACAAATTAATATAAATAGTGTATTGACAACTCTGCTTTTTGTAGACGATCAAGTAAAAATGACAGCATCAGAAAATGCTTTACAAAAATTCCTTTATACTTTAAATATCTCTCTAAAATACAATTTAAGAATATCTACATATAAAACAAAAATATTAGCTCTGAAAGGAAAATGTGCAATAAGAACAAAAATAATGATAAAAAATATAATTATAGACGAAGTTCAGAATTTTAATTATTTGGGATGTCATTTAGGCAATGACTGAAATTTAGATAAACACACCAAAACACAACGATTCAATTATTTATGTGGCACAATTAAACGCACTTTATTGAATAAGACTAGAAAAGAAACTATTTTGAAGTTTTACAAAGTATTGGCAGTTCCATCTCTTCTCTACGGATGTGAAACCTGGACATTAACAAAGGCAGATAGTAAACACATAGAGGCTGCTGAAATGAAGATGTTGAGAGCAATAGCATGATATCAATGGACCGATAAAAAGAAAAAGGAAGATATAAGAACAGAACTTAATATATTTAATGTCTGTGAAAGAATAAAATATTATCAAAATGCTTAATGTCAGGGACTGTCAAACTATAACATCCTTCAAAAACAAACTAAAGAATTATTTAATAACAAACTAACTTATACACCTCACTGATAATATTCTTTTAGAAATATTAATATATTTAATTATTTATGAAAATAATATTAAGAATAACAAGTATTTTTATTTGTTTTGTTTTAAATATTATATAATCGTAAAATTAGTTTTCTATATCTCATTATTTTCCTTTGTTTTTTATATACACTAGACAGGGACAATTTAATATGCCTTGCGTGTATACATTTTATTATTAGTTTTAGTCTTAATTTTAACTAATATTAACTGGTTGTATTATAGATCGTAATATATTAGATATTATCTTTTGATCAAATTTTTACTTAGTGTTTAATATTAGAGTTAATTAAGATTGTTATATTCTGATGTAATATATGTTTGTCCTGGTGAGTGGAAGAGAAGGCCACATGGCCTTAACACCACCAGGCTAAATACATAAATCTAAAAAATCTAAAATCTATATTCAGCACGTATTACGAAAGAATGAACAGCGCATACCAAGAAGAATGTATACTTATAAACCAAAAGGGGGAAGAATGTTGGGAAGACCATTGAAGAGATGGAAGGACCAATTCGACCTGTAATGAGATCGGAACAGACCATTGGGCTTAATCCTTGTTGTTGTTGATGATGATGATGATGATGAAATGGAATGAATGGATTATACATGAAATTATATGAAGGGGAGAGGAGGGCGAATGAAGAACATTGTTGGAATAATATTCGGGAAACTGAAGAACCCAAGAAAACCCGAAAAATCCCGTTATGCCTCATCACCATTTGGAACCACTAGGATTCGAAGCTGGGATCCCAGTCGGGGCAGCTGCGCTGACAACGAATCTGCCGGGGCTAAGATTAACGTTCCTAACATCTAGAGTGTAGGAATGATATCTACTTAATGATCATATTCGAAAAAAGAAACTATAATCCAATTAGTAGCCTATTATAATGTTTCTCAACTCAAAAGTTGCTTTTACTAAATTAGTCTGATTTATTGATACAAACTTCTTTTTCTTCTTATTTTCATGGTTTAGGCTTAGGCCGAGTGGTCCGTTCCGTCCTCATCCCATCTTGATCATCCAGGATCTCGACGTCATCTTGGTTTATATGAGATAATTATTTTCGGTATTCTCCTATCGTCTGTTATTTCCAAATGTTCTTTCCATGTTCATCTTATGGAAGAAAACTATGCCCTAATCAGCAAGAATATGACTTAAGCAGGATTTAATCATAATTGTGCAAATCAGGTAGATTAAAAGAAAATACTTAATGTTTGTGATCCTACAAGTCATTGGAGCCCTTCGGATAGCGGGGGGATAGGGCTCTAACTTTTCTAGAAGTCGGCCAACATATCAACCACGTTATACCTGTGATACTTACTTCAATAAAAGGTTCTGGTCCCAGAATTATGGTGTCGCCAGAGGGTTTAGGCCAGTTTAAAAATGATCAACCCACCCGGGCTCGAAGCTAGGATATTCCGGATTATAGCATATTACCCAAACCAATTATGCTACACCGTTCCCCCTCTTAATTAATATTTTATTTCATTTAATGCGCAATGAATGGATAATTTTACTTCTTAGCTGTATAAATGAAGAAATTAAGTCCAACCCTGTGGTCTCGGAGTAGAGTCGCTGCCTCGTACGCAGCGGGCCCAGCTTCGATCCTCGGTCGGATCAAGTTTCCCGCGTGATTTTTTTTAAGATTTTCCTCTTTTCCTCACTAGTAATAGAAATGTCAGGAAACTTTAAGCCCCAAGCGGTCCTCAAATATAATCTTGCTATCATAATCACTTATCATGTTTACCATCGTACAAGTGTTCGTGTGAATTGTGTGTTTCGTCTTAATGTTGTGTTGTCTCGGAGGGGGCCCTGACATTGAGCTGAGCAGTCACTCGGGGAGGGTCTCCGTATCCTTGCGTCGTCAAGAAAGTATGTGAGAGATCCACCATTTAAAATCCCTCTCCCGACATGTCCTGCTATTGTAAGTTCCTGGTGGCGTGTGGAATAAAAAAATTATCTATAAAGTGAGGTTAAATTGAGGTAAATAAATACATACCGGTATATGAATATACTATGGTTCTACACTATTAAATGTTAAATTAATTAAATGAAGTTTACGAAAGTATAATAAAATGAATGGGGTAATAAGAAGACATTTTGGAAACAGATGAGGACAGATACAAAACTAAGATTATATAATATCACATCAAAAGCTGCTCTAAAATACGGAAGTGGTATTGGATTCTAAATAAAATAAATTCTCATAACCTTAGAGTAAGCCAAATGAGCTTCATAGGTTCATTGTTAGGAATTAATAGAATGGATCACCAAAGAAACAATACCATCGGAGAAAAACTTGAAGCACCAAGTTTCGATGAAGATATGGAAAGATAACAATAAGAATAAAAAAATCATCTGAGAAGAATAGAAGTAAGCATACTTCCAAAATAGGTGTTCCAATATACTCCAACTGAACATGGGGATCAAGCAAGATCAAAACATTGGTAAAAGACCAGCATCGTTAGGTTCACCGTCACATGTCACATGACCTAAAACGGATTTGTTCATGTTGATGATGATGATTAATGAAGTTTTAATTTGAATCTTTCACTAAACCGAATAAAGTTATACATTTCACACACACATACATACACAAGACAACGTTTACCAAAAGTTCACATTATTCAAATTAGTTTCAAATTAATCCCAACATATTGGAAACTTCATAAATGTTACATTCATGACAGGTGGATGTAAAGTAGGGTTATAACTTCTTGGACTTTTGTGAAATAAAATATTTCCTGTGCAATGAATGGGTGAACGTTTGCTTAAAACCATTGAAAAAGGCCTTCATTTCACTGAGCTTCAAGAAAAGGTCACCCCAAATTATTATTAAATATTGATATATAAATATATTTGGGGTGAACGTTTATTGAAGCTCAGTGAAATGAAGGCCTTTTTCAATGGTTTTAAGTAACATTTCACCCATTCATTGCACAGGAAATATTTTGCACCCATTCATCGCGTAGGAAATATTTTATTTCAACAAACAGTCCAAAAAGTTATAACCCTAGAGGGTTATATTTTATTTCAACAAACATTCCAAACAATTGTAACCCTAGAGAGTTATAACTTTTTGGACTGTTTGTTGAAATAAAATATCTCCTGTGCGATGAATGAGTGAACGTTTAGTTCAAACCATTGAAAAAGGCCTTCATTTCACTGAGCTTCAAGAAAAGGTCACCCCCAAATCAATATTAAATATTGATATATTTGAGGGTGATGTTTTCTTGAAGCTCAGTGAAATGAAGGTCGTTTTCAATGGTTGTAAGTAAAAGTGCATCCATCCATTGCACAGGAAATATTTTATTACACAAAAGTCCAAACAGCTATAACCCTAATTTACAGTGATATCCGAGTGGAGTTTTCAGTAAGCTTCCTAAAGATCGGCGGTATTTCAATAAGGAGAGCAAGACTTTTCTGAAATACTACTCTTACCGAACATATGACAAATTGTATGGGTAAGGGCTTGAGAAATCGGGTTCAATTCCAAATAACATATCGATCTACATTGACCTGGAACAGATTCAGTCTTATATTAAGTAATTACCAGGAATTTTCTTGATAAAGCCAGGTCTACACGTAACGTTTTGTCGTCAGTTTTGCATTATCAAATAAGACTGACACAAAAATTGTGTGACTACACTACTCAAACTTGTACTTAGTCTTTGGGTCAGTCGTTACCCTGCCTTACCGAGTGCATCAGAAGACTGGCACGCAAACTAAACGATTTGACGCTTTTATTTTCGCACAGTGCTTAGGTAAACTATTCGAAATTAGTTAATTATTTTTTGTGGCGGTCTCTTGACTTGCTTTACTATCCGCTTCTTTATATTTACTAACCAAAGCGGCGTAAGCTTGGTTTTTCTTATCTCTATTGCTGCAATCCTTCGATTTCACGTGCCAGAGGCAAGAAAAACTGTTGTACAGTAAAGTTCATGAGACCAGTGTCGTAAATCTGATGCCATTTTTTCCGTCGCTATACGCAGTAAAAACACTACTTAAGAGCTCCAGAATCGCCAAGAAAAGACTGGCAGAAGAGCGAAGTTTGACCGATTAGACTGACATGCGTCTATATGCACCAACGTGTCCGCCGTTTTGCTTGTACACAAAGCTCCAGCCCATCAATATTTTGCGAGTTTGTCGAACCTCACTCAGTTCAAGCAAAACGTCCATTTAGCCGTACACGCGCAACGTTTTGTTTGACAAACTTGGCATGACCATGCAAGACTGACGACAAAATTATACGTATATAAACCAGACTTTAGAATCATGAATCGTTGCATACATGGACATTCATGACTTGCCAATGAAGTACCATTGCATTTGTTGCAGCTTAAATGACTCAAACTACTTTAAACCATAACAAGAAACATTTGAAGAGAACATTCCTGCAAGGTTTGAAATAAGAAAAATCATTATACTTGTCGGTGTCTTTAAAATTAGAATATTTTAATGCTCATCTGGACGAATATTATGGTAATTTTTTTCATAATACTTCATATCAAACACGTTTTAATATACAGGACCATTCAGAAAGAAGGAACAGACTTCAAACATTTATTTATTCCAGATTACAAAAAAATATAAACATAATTACAACGTTTCTGATAAGAGAGAAGTTTGAAGTTTCGATCACTGCTGCATTGGCACTGTCGCTTGTCATGTACAACAATAATTCAATTTAATACTTTCTTCTGCCAGTTATTTAAATATTTTGGTTTGTAATAAAAACAAAATCCTGCAACTACATCGCCGATGGCCTCCCAGGTCACTAGACCTACTCCCGTGTGAGTTTTATCTATGGGGTTACGTAAAAGACCGCGTATTTTCCCCCTATGCCTGACACTCTTGAAAATATGTGACATTGAATTGTTGAAGATGTGAATTCGATAACTAGAGACCAGCTGATTCGTGTGTGTGTGGCATGAAATGAGCCACCGTTTTGATATCTGTCATGTAACACATGGTGCCCATATTGGATGCATAAAATAGCGAAATTTGAACTTTTCTCTTTCCAGGAACTGTGTTTCGATTTCTTATAGTTTGAAAGAAAGAAATATTTGAAGTCTGTTCCTTCTTTCTGAATAGCCCTGTATTATTCTACATCTTTATGCCATTAATAGTAACAGTCTAGATATAGTCTTAAAATGTATCGCAATAACCTATTGATATCATTGAGATAAAAAATTGACCTAATTTGAAAATGCTCAAAAATGTTTACAAATTAACGGTATATGTGAACAGCATTTCACAAGCTGGCTTGAAAATTCATAAAATGCCCTTGAATTAATATATTTTAAACTACATCTCTATGAAATAACTACTACAGTAATATTTTATCTAAAGGCCTGTTTACTAATTCTCAAGTCGCATGCTATATTATGTAGAATATTTTATTTTATATCAATGGAAAATAACCTCTGACATGAATTCTGAAGATTTGTTTAAGAAATTTATTAAATTAGTCTTAAGCTCTCCAACTTCACCTTAAATTAGAGTGTGATGTCAACATACAATTACTCAATTTTTAAATACCTTTAAAAAGTCTCTAATAATTTAAAAATTGTATCCTGGAATAAAAAGCATATACTGTGTTCTCAAGTTCATCTTTTACTGTTAAAAATATTTTTAATGACGCCTAATTAGCTAATGATTGAATCCATGAAAAAAATTATTATACTGCCACCACAATTTAAGATTAAAATGAAAAGAAAAAATACCGATACAGCGAAATTTCCCTTTAATCCCTTCAATATATTTTTAAATTGGTTGTTCATCTATTTACATATAGAGAATGAGAAAATTGATGGAAACCAGTGTAAAAATTCGTAATTGACTGCTTCGGAAACTTTATTGGTGTTAGAATAATCATTGATATTATGTTCAAAGTTTTCGAAGACGAAAATTATTCATACACTGGTTTAAACTTTTCTCCCCCTTTTCCAATAATGCTATGGTAAGATTATTGGGGACCTACACCTTTGCGGGTCAAAAAAGAATTTTCATTTTTTTATATAGATTAAAACGTCATTTTTAAATTAGTGAAAGATTTTCATTGATGTATCTATTACTTTTCGAGTTATGTTTAAAAATGTGCAATGCTGTCACTCGAGTGAGCCCTTTAATTTTAGAAGGTACCTACATCTTAGGTAAGTTTTTCGCTTCTTTTCCGTAACTTATTTTTTTTTTTTCAATACGATTTCCCTGGTAACTCCCAACTTTTCAAGATATTGAGATGAAATTTTGCATGGATGTGTAGTTTACGGAGATGAACAAAATACACTACAATTTATTTTTAAAAATATTGTTAATGCAAACTTTAACAAAAATGAGTATGCAACAATTTAAAATGAAAATAAAATATTTACACACCATATAATTAATAATTGTAATGCATTTTGTACCTACAAAATTGCTGAGTAAAGTAAAAATAAGAATCATTATCATATATTGAAACGGCAAGATAATGCAAAATTTTCAGCTGACATTTTGAATATTTAATTAACCATAAAGACTGATGTTAGATTGTACTTAAGTACACAAACGTGTTCATATCGTAATATAGATATAACAAGCCCAATTTCATTTCTGTAACCAGCATTGCTGCTGAGAAAAAAAATTGAAATATGCCATATTTTTAATGGCTAAAGGTGTAGGTCCCCCCATAAAATCTAGCGTTGATACGTCATATTTGGAATAAAATATTCTTCAGAATTCATTGTGTGTCAAATACCGTACTCTTTGCAGCACAGTTGCAATAAACTAGTAATTAATTGTATCTGTGGTCAGTTTTATAAAACACATCAGTATTACAATAGTTCCTCGTAGATATACCCATTCAACGAAAATAGATATATTCATATACAATCTGATACCTAATTTTATACAAGCTAGACTTACCACTTTTTTGTTAAAATATAACAACTTTATGTTGTGAAGCGAGTTGATTTATAAGTTTACAAATGAGGGTTTGAAAAGCAAGATTTGTAAAAGTGATTCTGAAAATATGATGCCAGAATTCAAAACAAGACACAAGTATATCTGAAAGTTGTTTTTCTTGTTTTTTTAATATCAGCGTGCAACTAAGATCCTTGTTCCAGAAATGAAAATTATGCAAAATAATATAATAATTCATTAAAATGTAGAGAGTACAGAAACTGATAATTTGTTAATAGAGTGTGAATAAATTAAGGATGAATTATTTATCTGGATGTAGACTGTTTGCAAAAAAATTGACATAGGAAAATTCAATGTTTGACAGAATATATATCCGATTTAATAGTTTTTAAAATATTTTTATTTCGATACACAGAATCCAATATTAAAATTAAATGAAATATGGATTGATACGAGATAAATTCTTACCTTAATAATATTGTGGATAGTAATATATTCAACTAGTTACCATTACAATAATATTACCGAAAAGTTATCTATTTAATTATAATACAGGGCTGTGAGTATAAAACTTCAAAGATAATTAATAATTCAGATACTGTTTGCTTGAGTCACTGACTTCAATATCTTAAATGTTTTGTCTAAAACACATCTAGAACAAATAATTTCCTTGGATTTAATTGATTTACACTGTGTATTAGTAATAGAACTATAAATCCATCAATGTTACACACTAACTGATCTCTATGGAGCGGATTTTTAATGTAAAAAATAAGAGAATATGCATCCATTTATGATATAAAGTGTTTAATTGTGATACAAAAAGAAAGAAATGTGACTTTATAATTTAATGAAACCATTAAACAAACCGGTATGATACTAATTATTCATTCATACACATTTTCCAGCTTTCACAATACGATAGAAGCGGGATTGTAACGGTCCGATCTTTCAAGCAATTTCCGAGAATAAAAAGGTTCCTTCGATCAAGTTACTATGCAAACTGGTGACTTTCATTATGTTGGTTCCTTACACTTGACTAATGACTTATACAAATCACCGAAGTTTGGCTAAAATATAAATTTATTACAGAATTAGAACAAATATGACCAAAAACCTAAAAACACGAAAAAATTAGTTTTAACACACGATAAAAACCATTGAAGATTCATCAGAAAACCAATATATATTTTAATTAATCACTCGAAACTCAAATTAAGGTTTAAAAACTTAGGTATGTGTCACAGAAATACGCCCAGGCTTATAACGAGATGTCAAAACATTAAGAACCGGTAATTCTTTTGTAGTATTTTTTTTGTTAGGGTATTAAAAATATATTTTTTTTACATTTATCATTACAGTTTTGTTTATAGATTTTTTTGATGACATAAGATATTTTAATTGACGCCTCTTAAACGTTGCTAAACTTGTACAAAACGTCATCATAGCTGTCAAAATATATAACTGCATATTTAATAGACCACTTTTGTTATATTAGCCCTATTTTTTATTTTAGTTATTTTTTGTTAATTTTACGTCATTGTTGCCATTTTCATCACTTTTACCACATTATTTAATCTCTTATTAATTTGCATAAAATGTGTTTATATATTTCATGATGTCCTTGCTATAAATAGGCATTGCAAATTAAATTTCCGATTGAGGGTCTTTCCACTTTTCAGCGGTTGCCCTTTTACCAGCCGGCTGCTGGCCCTTCACATCCACATGTGTCAATCACAGAGGTAGATGATCAACAGCCAGTGTAGGGGTGACATGTGGTTAGCATGTTGAGTCCCCCAGCCGTTATAGCTGGTTCCTCAACCTGGAGCCGCTACTTATTGTAGCTACCCAATTGCCTCACGATGCTGGGTGGGCACCGGTCCCATACTGGCCGAAATACCATGAGAAAATTTCTTCCCCCATGGAGACTCGAACCAGCGCAAGTCCCGTAGCTCTGCGCCAAGGCTTCCTATCTTAACCGCTCGGCTACGGCGCGGGACTCAATTAAATTTCCGAAGTTTAATTCGGTTAACAAACTAACTACTTCCTGCACCCCTTACAGGCATTCTCGGAAAAACGTATTATTTAAAGGGATGAAACATACGTATTTTCATTTGAGCAGGATGTTTTGTAAGTGGAAGGGACATGTTTCAGAGGTTGGAGGGCCTACAGTGACATCGAACTAAAAATAATGTCAGTCTGATTGCGAAGGCTTTTCAACGCAAATAAATTAACGGTATGCACATACTCATTATTTTGTTTGTGGAAATAAAAATACAACAGTTTTCACATCATTATTGCATTATCTTAGATAATACGTGAAGAAAGTAATTTTATGGTGTTTAAATGAGTAAACATATTTAAGATTTTTGTATCATTTTTAAAACTTTTTGGTTATAAATTTTCGGGTGCTGCTCACTAACTTTTACATTAAACAGCAATTTATTTATTTATAACCCATTTTAAAATTTTATAGAAAATAATAATAAAATTAATTTAATTTTTTAAAACATAAATTAACATAAATGGTGTTCAAACTGTTTTGAACCTGAATTCCCTGATCGCCCGACCACGGCATTCAATCCCGGAAGGATGTATCATAGGAACTACATGCCTGATAATCTTATAAACATTTCATAATCTACTGAGTTGGTGTTTACTTGATGAAAATCCATATTCATTAATTAAATAAAAATAAATTTAGTTTTATTTAATTTTCATATTTATTAAGATATAATTCAGTGACAGTGTACCGAAACAATTATATCTTAATAAATATGAAATTCAAATAAAACTAAGTTTCATTTTTATTTAATTTATAAACATTTATTCTTTTATTTTAGATGACATAAGAGGATATAATTTCATAATCAATTTATGCAAATGTGTCTATTTAAGTAACTCAATACTTACAATTCTTGCTTTAAAACTTCTCAACTGAAGGGTAGCTTCGGCCATACTCACTGAAATATACAAGATATCTTCATAAATACGTAATATTGACTGGAGGAACATTCCATATGCTGCCGTAATGATTATACGTGACACGTTTAACATACCTCAATATCGATATTGGATAGTTTAATATATTAATATTGTCATATATACGTCAACAGTATGGGAGAAAAGATTATAAGAGTTGAATTTAGAAACATAAATCTTTGGTGTTTAAATTATTTTGCACATAGTGAGGGCTTGGAATCATATTTTATTAGAAAAATTAAAATGCTGCATATTTTATGTTACAAGAGCAATAAGAAAGGTCGCTATTTATTCTGTATATTCCCGGAAAGGAAGATAATTTAAATGCTGATGATATTAGAGGTAAAATTATTTATTAAAGCAAAAAGAAGATATTTAATCTCTTAATTTGTTTCCATGAAAAAAAGGGCTGAACTGCACTTCTACTTACCCTTGATTTTTCGATTATTGTTGTAAACTATAGTTCTTCTCCTGTACTTATTAACATTTTAAACTTTTTCAAACAATTTTTATAACATTAGACAATTTTCAATTATTTATTTAAATACGCAAATCACAATATTATGAGACTGTTAAACAATATTGTGATCCTAACTGCTATTTAGTCTATGATTTTTAAACGCTGGTCTGGGTTATCGCTGGTTGGACCGGCGATTGGGAGTGATAAGTACGTGTACACCCATTTTAATAAACGTTTGATCATTTTAATATTATTAATATATTTCTGTAACATAGATTTGGGGATTTAATGCAAAGATTTGTCATTTAAATTTCATAGCGACGTGAGATCATCTAGCGTAAGTTGTATGAATTTTAGGACGATAATGATCGATTGAGGCAAGGATGATGATCGATATGTGGTTCGATGGTGGGTTATCGCTGGCACTATAAACTCTGGCGCATTCGCACTGTTGTTCTATAGGACTTTGAAAATATATCAAGTAAGTTTAAGTGCAGTTTTTCCGATCGTACAACTGGGTATGTAATTTCTGTGAGATCAGTTGTATTATACTATTGATTAAAGTGTGTATTGTAAACAATACTGGCTTATGTTCCAATGGTGTACGACTAAGGGTTGTACTGTATCTTATCCTTGTAGTCTTAAAGCAGGATATTAATTATGTGACGCCCTGTCTGAGAGGCCGGGCAAAAGGCAATACTTTCTCCTTTACAATTTTCAGAAAAAATATTTATTCGATTTTGAAGTACGATATATAATTAAAACCTGCTTTAAATTATGATTATATAATATATTCACATTAGCTCATGAAAGCAATAAAACATATTTTTAATCTGAATTCTTGTATTTATTTCAACAATCCCAAACTCTTTGCAAAAATTCACGGACGTTGACTTGATTCTTAAAACCATATCCCGGACTGAATGGTCGTGTTCCAGTTTTGACAAAACTCGATGTTTCGTCTACTGATATGGTAGATATACCCAGGAGATGGTTCTTGTAGCCGTCATTTGATGAGTTAACAGAGGGCAGGCAAGTCGCCTGAGGATATCTACCTCAGCAGTAAAATAAATGTCGAGTTTTATCAATAATTGATAAAGGTTATTGAGCTCGGAATACGATTTTAATATTCATTCCCGAACTCCTGTAGTCAAATACTTGGAACAGGCTATTATAAGCGAAGTAGCTAAGCATTGACATGTATGTGTTAGTCTACAAAGGCCGAAGTAGGATAGTTGGGCGTAGCTGATATAGCGAACGGGAAAACATGTAACTAGGCGTGCACGGTATAGACCTCGAAATATGAGAAGTAGAACACGATACGCAAAGTGAAACTGAACTAGGTCTATTGTAGAAATAAATTGAAATACTTGTGACGTAGAATTTATGTCACAGGCTGTTGTTCCGAAACACACAGATCCTATTCCGGCCATTGTAGAGAATAGCACTTTGAGGTAAGAGACGAAAGGAAAAATCAACAGAGGAGACAATGCAAAAAATAAACACGTAAGTAGAAACGTATCATTTTATTGGTTTAAGGCCTAGTATTATAACGAGTTTGAATTGAGATTAATCTAATGTATAAAAATGAATGTTTGTTTGTTTGTACTTTATGCGCGGCCATATCCTTGATCCGATTGTGATGGGCCTTTTTGCAAACTGTTCAGGAGATTCCCCAGATTAACATAGACTATAAGAGAGTTGTGAAACTCAACTCCTACACCCTTAAAAATAGCCCTTTGCAGTGAAAAACGTGAAAAAAGCAGCTCTTTGGACGCTTAAATGGCTTACGCTTCCTAAACCATAACCAGTACACAAAATTAATGTAAAAAAGTAAAGTAATCCCACAACAGACCCGGAGGCCCTTGGGGTAGTAGGAGGTTAAGGTTCCCACTTTTTCTAGACAATCGGCACTTTATGTCAGCCGGGTTGTCAGCCCTGCGTGACGGCCGCCTTTACCCCAGAACAAACGTCTGGTACTCATTTCCGTTGGAGGCTGAGTCGACCCCAGGGCCATAATGCCGCCAGAGGGTTTGGACCAGTTTAAAAATCTGACCCCAACGAGACTTGAACCCTCGACCCTCCGGCTTGTAGCTCAGTGCCTTAACCACTACGCTACGACGTGCCCCAAAAAAATTAATGTACACAGAATTGAATATCTCAAAAAGCTCCACAAAAAATTCTGCGACAGCATATGTTTATCTCTCACAATAACAATTTTTGTCTTTCATTGATACCAAGAAGATCGAGACAAATACGTAGATTCCTATGCAAGCATAGCAGCACATGGCGGGTATTCTTTTTAGGATAACTCACAATAACGAATTTTGTCTTTTAGCTCATTTATACCAAGAAGATCGAGATAAGTCGATTCCCGGACAACACCGGGAAATCAACACGGGGAATCGTAAAACAATTACGATATATATTTACAATTATTTTTCTTTTTACTTATTCAACTAATCATAGCAAGTTTATTTTTTTTTGTCTTTCAGCTCATTTATGCCAAGAAGATCGGGATGAGTAGATTCCCGGACAACGCCGGGTAAACAGCACGGGGTATCTAAAAATAATTACGATATAATTTTTCCCCCCTACTTATTTTGTACCGAAAGTACTATTTCTGTATGTTACATCTATGAACTGTTATCCTCCCTGTACAGTAAGATTTATGAACTGTGCCAATTTCTTTTCTCTTTGTGTTTACTCCCACTCACCTTCCTACCCCTTCCCGCTGCTCTGTCTGTAGTGCGCAACTACCCATCTTCCTCGGAACACTCAAATAGGTGAAGCAAGTGGTAAACAGGGTCATTCATTCTTTCATTTATTCAATTCTGTTATCGTCTGGAAGACATCAGCTCGAGGAGAGCTGTGTTGTTTTGTGTTTGGTCCAGTAAGCCAGGGCAGGGTGTCCGGGGGTACGAATCCTAACCCTCGGCTGGACTAAAAAGGTATGCATGAGTGTTTGTGTGAGTAAATATTGTTATTTTTGTTATTATGTCTGTTTTCTTTAAAGTTTGTAACGATCAAGAATACTTCATGTTTAAATACCTTTTCATATTTCAACTTCAGACTAATAATTGAAATATTAAACTCTATTTTAAGTAAATAAGAATGTTTAATTACTGTATTTGTTAGCTATGCTATTGCAGCCTAAAATGTTTCCTACATACAAGCTTTCTCAAGGTTACATTAGCTCCCCTCTCCCTTCTAGCTTTCATGGTTGTAAATATTATACTGAGTTAAATACAAGTCATATAAATTACTACAGTATGTTCAAGAATTCTTGTTAATAATTAATATATGATATTAAATCTACATAGGAAAGATCAATCAATCTTTGCCCCTGATGGGCCCGGGCAAAGAATAATAGATAGCACTGACATTTATGAACTGGACGCTACTATTGGAATAACTAAATATATTAGTAGATTCTCTAGGCCAGTAAAGATCCAAATACGGCAACAGACTCATCTGAACGCAGGGATAAGAAGGGTCTCGCAGGCCGTGCAAATGGCAATTTTAGTAAACATAAAACGCATTAATTTTCGAATTTCACCTCATTTATGCCAAGAAGATCGGGATAAGTAGATTCCCGGGCAACGTCGGGTAATCAGCACGAGTTATCTAAAATTATAGACTTATAATTTTTTTCCTCTTACTTATTGAACTAAACATAAAAGTACATTAATTTTCAATTATTTAGGCGTAGCAGGGCACGCCGGACATTAGCTAGTGATTAATAAAAAGTCAAAAAGTCACATTCAACCCAGGCCTCGTGATATATAAACAAAAGGTTAAGGTCATTTTGTGAGTGCAGGTGAAAAGGGTGTAATGTAACATTTACAACATTTACTTAATTATCTGGAAATAATTGTTTTGCGCGATAGTGAATTTTGTCATACTTACAGCAATGCGCGATCATTATTGAAAGTTCAACACCATTGATTTCGGAATAGTCAACCTAAATAACTATAATGTAATAAAATAACTATACTGTAAAATATTACATATTACAAACTCGCGTGTGGGAAGTAAAACCACTGCCCTCTATGTATATTACATACAATGTAGACTATATACAAAAAATATCCAAAATATGGTGTTAATATACACTATACGAAACAAATCACTGCATCTTAAATGAACTGAACTTATTTCGAAACAATATAAAGCAATAAATACGTACTTGCCGCCATTTCATCAATAATTGGTCTCATGACCTCCTGTTGATTCAACTTATAAACATTGCCCACACTATTAACGTTAGTCAATTGTTTATCCATCCATCCATAGTAATTCTGCCCGAAGGCAGGTCCTTCAATGCAATCGTAGCATTTTCGTGCTATGCTTTGCAGCTTTACTAGGGAATTGTAGGTGTGGTAGCTTCCCTTTGCTTTCCACACCGGTGAAGGATGATGATGATGATGATGATAAGGATGATGATGATGGTGATGGCCATATGATTTCGGGGACCGTTTGGGCCTTAAAGTTTTCCTGACATTTGTCTTACAAGTGAGGAAAAACCCCGATAAAAACATCACCAAAAAAAAATTGCCCCGACCGGGGATCGAACCCGGGCCCGCTACGTAACAAGGCAGCGGTGGACTACAGCGGTGGACCAATTGTTTATAATAAACGCATATCCAACAAATATATTATTTTACTATTATTTATTATTTTGAAAACACTATCGCGCAAAAAATAATGTACAACGCAATTTTGTGAAGTGTTTTACACAATCTCCGAAATTAAACACCTCGATGTCGCTCGGTTTTTAAACATTTTCCTCGATTCTGTAAAAATCACTTCCCAACCTCGCATCGTAATATACTATTGTGACTGTGACATATGTATGGTTATAAACCCTTAATCACAAAATATAAAGCACGGCGACTCCATAAGATCTCATGAAAGTACCAAACGTTAAACACAAGAAAGAATAAATCATATAGAGTTAAAATCAGTACTTATCATATTGTAGGCAAATTCACAGCAACTCTCTTTACACGAGCACCCGCAATTTAATCCTAATATACTGTACATGTATACAGGGCTCTCGGATTTTTTTAAATCTTTCCTAGTACAGTCATAATAAGTATTAGTACCGGTATTTATTTACTTTAAATAAAAAATGATTACATTATATTCTAACTATACAGAATCAATATTATTTAAACCGACAAACTCTAGGAGGTTGTAGGGGACACCAAAACAAATATTTTTCCTTAATGCCATTTTTTAATGAGGATTATTTAAACCGGTAGAGGGCGTATTACGCTCTTCAGTTGTCATGACTGCAACTGCTGTTGATGGTAGGAATTGTTTTGTCCACCAGTGTAGTAGTGAATTGTATCTGTTTACTAATGGAGCGATACACCTGGAGTGAGTACACTGATATGTATGGGCCGATGTTGTTGGGGACTGTTTAATTGGGACATATATCCTACCTAGGCCATTAAATGGAGGCACTATTACAATTTTCTCGCCAGAGCCTTGCCAAAATTGCTCCCTACAAGACAACGCATGTGGTTCCAACATGACGGGGCGCCGGCACATTTCAGTCGTCGTGTGCGTCGATTCTTGAACCAACGATTTTCAGAAAAGTTGATTGGCAGAGGTGGTCCTGTACAATGGCCTGCTCGATCCCCAGATATGACCCCTTTGGATTTTTTTTGCGTGGGGAGAGATGCACAACCTTGTTTACATAATTCCTGTTACATAAGAAAAGTATCTGGTTGCTCGGATAGTAGCAGCAGCAGGAGCAATTAACGATACTCCTGGATGTTTGCCCGTGTTAGACAGAACACGATCCGCCGGTGTAATCTTTGTTTACATGTCAATGGAGGCATTTTTGAACCTCTACTGTAATATAAGTAATTGCGTTGTGTTAATGTGTTGTCTCTTGGTAATAAAAAATGCAAAAGTGTTTGTTGGTTTAATTAATTTGCCGCTAGAAAAATCTTCCTCTACCGGTTTAAAAAACCTCATAGGAAAAAATTACATTAGGGAAAAATATTTGTTTTGGTGTCCCCTACAACCTCCGAGAGTTTGTCGGTTTAAATAATTTTCACCCGGTATAGTACATTTATATATTTATATTGAGATGGCTCTTTTGAAGACTGATATAATGTGAGGCTCAAATAACGTATACACTCATTAAGCAAAAACACGCGTTGTCGTCTACTTAAATAATTCAACATGCGCTATTCGTATATGGAACTCATAAAAACAGCCAAAACGCATTGTGACCAACTCAAAAGGCCAAGAAACAATATTTGTGTCGTGGATTTTATAATATTTGAGATGATTAACAACAGCCATAACGAGTTGGGGACGCTAAATGATGCAACAACCGCGAAAGAGGTGATAAAACGCATAGCGGTAGTGGTTCGTAAAATGGGCCCTATTCTGAAAAAAAATAATAATTAAAAACATTTACCCGAACAGCACTAGTTCTACAAATTATCCTGGAAATTTAATTTCCATATTTACAATAATAAAAGTATATATATATATATATATATATATATATATATATATATATATATATATATTGCATAAATCTAATAGGGTTGAAACTACATGTAAGCCAGAAACCTGTTGCTAAGATTAAAAATCACTTTGCAAATGACTTATTACACTGTGCAACACGCAATTTGTCCTTTTTATCAAAAATAGGTGTATTAGGTAGACGTTTTAATGGTAAAAACGAATCTGTAATTAGATTTTGTCTATCGCGTACCGTTTTTCCAGAAACCAAAAAAATATCTTTACGAATGTTATTTTAGTCTAACATGTATTTCATATTAATTGAATCTCCCACTTTCCACATACTATGTCAATTTCGTGTTTTTATTTCTTAGGAGATAGGTCGACATCTGGTGATAAATATTACAACTAAATATTAGCTTCCCATGCTGTGCTGCCATCTGTATTTAGCATTTTATAACTAATGATATTTAATTTATTTTCAGTCTGTTGTTGATTTCCTGTTGGTGTTCAAGGAGTGAGCTAGTGTTTCATAATTGTGCTTCAGAAGAGTTTGAAGGATAGTAATTATGCTATAATGCCACGTCAGTGTAAAATTAATGCTAATTCTTTTTGCTATGTATGTGGAGAACTAACCTTCAAGAGCCAAAAGTGTAATATTACACCTCTAGTTCGAAAGGCATATGAACTGTATTTTGGATGTCCATATTGGCAATATTTTCCCATCTGTTCCTATCGCATATGCCATTCATACCAAGGAAACTTTTGAGGTTATGAGTGCAATACCAATGTGCATTGAATATACTTCATACAAATGGCATATATGTGGAGACTTGAAGTTATTGGAGTCTGAATGGGTATGCAACAAGGGTACACAAAATACTGTTGTTTTTTATGTGAGTGGGATAACCACGACAAAGCAAACCACTACCTTTGTAAAGAATGACCTGCAAGACAAACCTACATTCCTGGAGTCAAAAGTGTTTCCCATGAACCACTTGTGAAACCTCAAGATGTCTTCCTACCACCTTTACACATCAAGCTCGGACTGATGAAAGTATTTGTGAAGGCACTAGAAAGAGAAGGACAAGCTTTCATGCATCTCAAAAATGAATTCCCAAACCTACGTGATGCAAAGATTAAGGAAGAAGTGTTATTGGTCCACAAATAAGAGCAGTCTTCCAGGATGAAGACTTTGAAAATAAACCGTTGGAAGCGGAGAAAATGGCTTGTCTTGCATTTAAATCACTTTGCACGAACTTCCTTGGGAATAAAAAATCAGCAGACTATAAAGTAATTGTTAGTGAATTATTACACTACTTTCATATTATGGGATGCAATATATCTTTGAAACTATGTTTTCTGGATTGTCATATGGACTTCCTTCCAAAAAACCTTGGTGCAGTCAGCGAAGAACATGGCGAGAGGTTTCACCAAGAAATATCAGCCTTTGAAAAACGATTCAGTGGAAGATGGAATGCAAGTATGCTTACTGAATATTGCTGGTCAATCATCAGGGATACCCCAGAAGCTGTCCATAAGCGCAAACGATCAACAAAGACATTTTAATTTGGCGTTCTTTGCAATTGTTATGTTTGTCATTATAACTAACTTGTACAATTAAAAAGTGTCATTACAAAAACTTGGTTCGTGATAAAAAATTTTGGATTTCAAAATTGAATAGCAGCACATCTCAATTAGTTAAAATCACATAGTTTAATTTGAAGGACAGAAAAAAGTGTTAAGTACAAGCCAACTCTTTTTTGTTGTATTTATTGCAAATACATATGTATAAAGTGTCATTAAAGAAAATTGGTGGGTGATAGAAAATGTTGGATTTCAGAAATGAATTCAGCATATCTCAATTAGTTAAACTCACGTTGTTTCATCTAAAGGACAGAAAAAAAAAATTAATTTGTTGCACAGTGTTATAATTAAAAACCATATTTTCTTGGATTTAATTAATGAAGAAGTGATATTAAGAGAATGACACAGTTAATTTAAGTATAGTACATTTATCTTTAATGGTCATATTATACTAAGTAGGAATAAAATTGTCACATAAAGAAAAAATATTTAGTGATTCATGAAAATGCGTTGCGGTGCTCAAGATGTCAATAGTTTCTAACAACTATGTAGTAAAAATAATTACTTATCAGGACCTTGTATTAATGAATCTGTATTTATATGAGACTTAAATGTTGCAGAGTTATTTATTTTTACAATTGATATGCTGAGTTGCATTTGAGCGGACACTTGCACAGCAGTATAACTTACCCAATGTACTTTTATTTTAATTAGATTTGGTGCCGTGGAAGCTAGCGCCATATTTAATTAAACACTTAAAACACCACTTAAATGCAGTTAATAATTATAAAATGATATATTAAAATATCTAGTCATGGACTTTACTTATCTTTAACTCATTTTACTCGTAAATATTGGGAAAAAAGTGGG
Organism: Diploptera punctata; assembly: GCA_030220185.1. Lineage (NCBI taxonomy): Eukaryota > Metazoa > Arthropoda > Insecta > Blattodea > Blaberidae > Diploptera > Diploptera punctata. Next base: position 1,589,120 of record JASPKZ010001619.1, on the reverse strand, counting down.
TCTATTGGCTCTACTGCACTTCTACTAGCGCTTGATTTTTCAGTTATATTGTTGTAAACTATAGCTCTTCTTCTGTATTTACCAACATTATTTAATATTTTAAACTTTTACAAACAATTTTTATAACATTATTAGACAATTTTCAAGTATTTATTTAAATATGGAAATCACAATATTATGACACTGTTAGACAACATTGTGATGCTAATTGCTATTTTCTCCACAGAGTATATTACCTAATCCATGATTTTTCTATCGCTGTTTTGGGTTATCGCTGGTTGGATCAGCGTTAGGGAGTAATAAGTAAGTGTACACCCATTTTAATAAACGTTTCGTAATTTTAATGTTATTAATATATTTTTTAAACATAGATTTGTGGATTTATTGCAAATATTGGTCATTTAAATTTCATAGCGACGGATAGTAATCAAGGATGATAATCGATAAGTGGATTGTGGGTTATCGTTGGCTCTATAAACTCTGGCGCATGCGCACTGTTGTTCTATAGGACTTTGAAAGTATTTCACGCTAGTTTAAGTGCAGTTTTTCCGGGACTATTTACTGTCATTTTCAACAGTTATTCTCAACACTTAAAATTCACAGTTTAAAACAACAGTTATTCTATGAACCAGTGATTTCCACAGTACTAACCAGCGATAACCACATTAATATCATACAGCTCTGGCGATAAAACAGCTTCTCCGTGGATAACTGATTTATGTCCGAATTTAACCGCGTAAAACACAAACAGATGTATGTATTTATCCGCGTAAAACAAAAAGATGGACGTTTCATGAGATTGAATTAGGGGTGCGCCGAATTAGCCTTTAGATACTTTACATTTTAAATGCGTTTAAATACGTAAAAAATTACTTCAATGGAATTCAAAATGGTCGTCGGTTACAACCTATAAACATATTTCCACTCTTAAACTTCGCATTACATTAACATACTTTCACAATGGTAATTTTCCATGGATAAATATTACAAATATGACCTAATAATGGGATACATTGTATTAAAAATATCTTAAGTTACGTAAGTAAATACCTGGTTATGTTCAATCCCATCATCGAATTTTATATAAATTCTTTCTCTTTTTTCGTATCTGAATCTTCTATGACTTCAACTATTTAAGTTTGTAATTTTTCAAATGCATTTAACTGTTCATAATATTCTCTACTGTACCGGGTTTCTTGAACATCATTTTTTAGTGTAGATATAAACTATTCATTACAAATATTTTTAGTTTATATGGAAGTGTATAAATCACTATTAATAAATGAATTTGCAAATACGATTTTTGTGACGATCCAAAATAGAGTTCTTTTTTACTCCGAATAAATTCCATTCCTTCTGTGAATTATTGTGAACTACCCAAGCATCCAAATGTCACGGATGTCTTAATTTAACTTCTGAACCTAATACTCACTTTGAGAATGTCGAGGGCTTCCGTGAAAAAACATCTATGTTTAATTTTTAATTATTTCATTTTCAAATTCACGATCATTGTTGCTTTGCAGTGTACATGGGTTACCATAGGTTGATGTTATTTCTTCGCCAGTGTTCTTTTTTCAATGGACGAAGAATAGTAAATTTAATCAAGTAAGGTTGATAATTCATAAAAAGCGATAATCGTCATCTGGTTTAGACTGTATGTCGATTAAATCAACCAGGCATCTGGAATTCAGATAGACTAGGTCTTACCGTAAAGTTGTAATCTATCACGATCGTACTCTTAAGTTGCCTGTCTACCAACTACCATCAATAATTGTCCTCCTTTTTCGCCTTCTTCTCCAGGAGTACAAAGGATCTTCTCCCTTGTCATATAATACACGCGGTTACAACAGATGTAAATGATTTTGCCGACTGCGCTTGCGTATATTGGACGATTTGTCATTTAAATTCCTCTTTGCCATTGCCGTTTACATCGCATGATTAACTACAGACCAACAAGCTCTTTCGTTACAAAATAGAAAAAGACAAATTGTATAGGCCTACATGTTTTCGGTTAATTTACTTACCTCTTGTCCCTTTGTGTCCGACGCTAGTACGTGCTTTTTCCAAAATACCAAACAGTTCATCCGTCTTAGAGAAATAATGGATTTTTTAATCACAGGTGTTGACTGATCCACTTTCCACCATTTTTAAGATATATCGTTAAAGATGACGGTACTGCTTTAAATATAAATATTAGTTACTATTTCGTTTATTTAAGTAATGGTTCGTATCTTTCGACACTGATAAAAAGCTACGATGGTTACTTGTTTTCATGAACTCACTTGATTCATCGTGAAGTATGTTATTTTTACTGGCCACGATTCATATGTTCAGTCTCATGAATAACGAGAATAAATACTAACTCTATTGCTGTTTGCTAAATGCCCGTTGACAAGTTACAACCTATCTGTCTATCAATGATTGCATCGGCCTATCGTGTTGCGTTCCGAACACGTTATGGCTTTTCTTAGGCCGCGTTCACTTTTGACACGAATTTATTTTGTTCGTTAACGTATAATACTGGTCGTAAGAATTGTGTGCGCACACTGTTACGTTTTCCCGATTCAGGAAGGTAGTCTTCCCGTTATGCCGGTACTGTGCAGTCGAGTTTGTGATATATCTTTGTTGCGCAATGAATAATTTGTTTCTTGATAATACAAACAGTTTCAGACTGTAGAAGAAAAGAGAATCGCAACGAATACTCATAATATCACGGATGCATGCAAAATGTAATTATCTCCCAATAACCATATTAAAAACAATACTTAATATGATATACGTGTGTGATTCATAAATAAATGTAGCCCATGACTAAATTTACCAGACATTTTTAATTCTTCGGATATTTCTTTGGTGTGCTTGAACAGAACCAGGTATTTAATTACGCAACTTAAGATATTTTAATGGAATTTATCCCATTACTAAGTGATACTTGTAACATTTATGCCCGGAATATTACCATCGTGAACGTATGTTAATGTAATGTGAAATTTACGAGTGGAAATATGTTTTTATGTAGTAACCGTGGGCCATTTTAAATTTCCAAAGGAAAGCTAACTTTTTACGTATTAAACACATTTAAAATGTAATGAGCCTAAAAGCTAACCTAACCTAATTAAATTGCTCTAACCTGGGCGAATCCCATGAAATGAGCTTTTTTGTTTGTTTTACGCGGATAAATATGTACATTTGTTTGTGTTTTACGCGGTTAAATTCGGACGTAAATTAGTTATTGTTGGGGGGCACGCCGTAGCGTAGTGGTTAAGGCACTGAGCTACAAGCCGGAGGGTCGAGGGTTCAAGTCCCGTTGGGGTCAGGATTTTTAAACTGACCCAAACCCTCTGGCGGCACTATGGCCCTGGGGTCGACTCAGCCTCTAACGGAAATGAGTACCAGACACTTGTTCTGGGGTAAAGGCGGCCGTCACGCAGGGCTGACAACCCGGCTGACATAAAGTGCCGATTGTCTAGAAAAAGTGGGAGCCTTAACCTCCTACTACCCCCAAGGGCCTCCGGGCCTGTTGTGGGATCACTTAAATTAGTTATTGTTATCGACAGAGCTGTGGGTTCATCGCTGGTCATTAGTGTGGTTATCGCTAGCTATTAAAGTGTTATCGCTGGTTCATAGAATATATGTTGTAACGACAGTGGTCATTACAGGAAATAGTCCCACTTTGTTTTCCACATTTACGAGTAAAATTAGTTAAAGGTAATTAAATTCCGAGGCTAAATATTTTAATAGGCCTATATAATTTTATAATTATTTATTGCATTTAAGTGGTGTCTAAGTGAGTTATTAAATATGGTGCTAGCTTCCACGGCGCCATTTATTTCCATGCCCTACGTTGATGGTCAGGTAAATAAGTTGAATCACTTTTATCCGAATAACATTTGCGTCCAAAAACCAAATTAATACATTTCTCGATGTCCATTTTATATGTTAAATGTACGAACTTAGTCAAATGTCCCAACAAGTTGGGATAGATTTCGGACGTCGGGTCGGAACTATACGTGCGTTAAACGTACGAATAACTCGCATCTAGTGTGAGCGCTCCCATAGTACTAGAAGAATCGGGATCGTTCTTGTGTTTTGTTACATGTTCGCGCGACTGAATTTCGTTTTGTGGCCTTTTTGAGTTAGACACAACGCGTTTTGCCTGCTTTATATCTGCTACATCACGAATAACGCATTGTGGACTGTTGTTTTCTCGCTCAATTAGCGTACTCGTTCCCTAGGTAAGAGAAAGTCTCAATTTTTTACAGTGTTTTGCTCTAGGGCAGGTCTTTCACTGCAATCATGCTATGCTTTGCAGTGTTACTAGGGAATTATAGGTGTGGTAGCTTCCCGTTGATTTCCACAACGAGGGATGGTAATGATAATAATGATGGTCAGATGATGTTCGAACTTTAGGGCCTCTAAGCTACCCGACATTTGTCTTACAGGTGAAGAAAAACCCCGGAAAAAATCTCGCCCAGGAAACTTATCCCAACCGGGAATCGATCCTGGGCCCCGCTGTGTGACGAAGCAGCACGCTACCTCGAAATAACAGCGGTGGACCGCTTCAATAATATGCTGCAGTAATGAAGTTTTAAATGCATAGAATTATGTGATAGAAATATAATTGATGTACAAGTGGTGAATCGGGTAAAAAAAAAGGGAAAGATACAGAGACACATAGATGGAGATATCTACCGTTTACTCGTAACTATTTCCGTGATGTTAAATGTAGAAGTGGCGTAATAACATATTTATTACCGGTAAATCCGAAAATTTTTGTTTTTGCAGTTAGGTTAGATTAGTATACTCATTTTTGCATCTTAATAACATTTTTTGCCATGATATTTACTCGTCTTTTCCAGTCTTTACGTGGAGACGACCGATTGGAATGCATATTTTATATACGGTATATACATATCGTTTACCACACTATGTTGCAAAGTTCAATTTATGAAACTCAGATTTATTCCCTACTATGGTTAACCGAGTTCTGTTTTATGCAACACAAGATATCCGTAATGTTAATCTGCTTACTGAATTAACAATCCGGACAATTACCGCGGTGTCTCTCTTCTGCCGGTGTTTGGAAAAATTTATTGCACAGTGCTATATAACAGGCTAAAAAATTGGATAAATGAAAATAATAAAATTTCACGATACCAAGCCGGATTCAGGGAAGGCTTCAGGACGGCGGACAATCTATTTGTCCTGAGAACTGCAATTAACAGATGTTTGAGTGTCAAACGAGGCAGGTTACACTGTACTTTTATAGATCTGAAAAAAGCATTTGACTCTGTTGAACGCAATGCCCTATGGCAAAAATTATGGCAACTAGGAGTATCGGGAACTATGATTAGGGCGCTAATGGGAATTTATAAAAAAGTGGAGTTCTGTGTTAAATATGGGAGGGACCAAGTTTCAGAAAATATAAAGGCAGTTAAGGGTGTAAAACAGGGATGCGTATTGTCACCACTGTTATTTAACTTATTTATAGACGATGTAGCTTTGATGCTGGAAGTAGAGGGGATCGATGCTCCAACGGTGGGTGAGCGAAGTATTCCTGTTCTAATGTATGCAGATGACTTATGCCTCTTTTCCACAAAAATAGATGGCATGCAGAAGGGTTTAGATTTACTATCGACATACTGTACGACTTGGGGACTTACTGTTAACGTTAGCAAAACGAAAGCCATGACTTTTAAAAACGGGTCGGTATACAGCGGGAGGGAAAGGTGGACATACCGTGGTGAGAATTTAGAAAATGTTAAAAACTTTGTCTACTTGGGGATGACTTTGACAATGAATGGAAAATGGACGAGACACATCGAAAATGCAACAATGAGAGCTAGGTGCCGGACAAGCGAAATGCTTAATAATATGTCAAAATTGCGAAACATACCGATGCGTACACTAGAACAGGTTTATTCTTCTACTGTGAGAGCGACCATGCTGTATGGCTCAGAATTATGGGGTTGGGAACGAACGGGGATACTAGATAAAATTCAACCTATGTTTCTTAAGAAAGCGATGAGATTAGCAACGGGGACTTCAAATTGTGGCATACTGAAGGAATTCGGTACATTTTCGGACACAATAAGGGGCAAAATTATGGCTATTAAGTATTGGTTGGACATAATAAACGGGAATCAGGACTCGCTTAGAGCAGAGTGTTACAATGAACAGAGAAAGGCAGTGTGTTTTCGGGAGATTGGGTAATCGGTGTAGAAAGGGGATTGAAGGGCATAGGGATGGGTTGGGTATGGGAGAGGAGTACGCGGAATAATAGAAATGTTTGGAGGACAGTTAAGAAGAGACTAATCGATATAGACAGACAGTATATAGAAGCAGAGTGTAGCCAGAAAATATCGCTCACCCTGCAGACGGAACTGAAACTTTCGTGGGGAAGGGAGAAATATATTGACTCTTTGGATGGGGATGATAAAAGTGCTATTGCATGGTTTCATTTGGGGGATGGATGGCCCATAATTTAACAAATGAGGAAGGCATTAAACTATGTCCACTATGCGATGACCATGAAAACTGGCAGCATATTATAGCATTCTGTAGAGAGACAGAACAACTTAGATTACAGATGCTGCCGGAGAGATTTCTCAGGTCGGATCGAGGGAGAGTGGCGTGTTGGGATCTTTTAGGACGGATCGAGAGGGAATCAAAAACATGCAAATTTTTGGGTACAGTAAGAAAATTGAGATATAACAAAATTGTAGATTAAGGATAGGCCTATATGTATTAACAATAAGAAGAATCTCAATATGGTCTTTGTTTTCGATCTTTAATCATGTTAATAATAAGTAGGTCTGATAAGTTGAATAGTCTGATAGTGCACTTAATGTCTGCAGTGACGGGGGGAGGGGGGTATGAGCGTGCGGTGTGTATATGTGTGGGGTGTGTGGGTGTATGTGTGTGTGCTTTTTTTTTTCTAATTTGTTTTCTAGCATTTTTTTTTTAATATTAATGTACGGAATGTGGATGAATGTAGATATGTATTATTTTGATTTAGTGCAGACATAGATTTTACTTATATGTAGCCCGTTATTGTTTTTTGATACAGGTGTATTTGTAGGTATTTGTTTATATTATTAATTTAATTTTTATTCATGGAAAAATAATGCACGTACGGCCAAGCAGGCCCGTGCGCAATGTAAATGCATATGTATTTTCTTTATTCTGAAAAAAAAAGGCAATAAATTCCATATTCTATTCTATTCTATTCTATTCTACTGAATTTACTGAACTTGTTCCTTAATTAATCCCTAGTCATCTGTCTTCTACAATCTGGCCTAACAGACCTTCACTTGCTTTCAGTTATCTGATGATTAAATAATTACTCTCAATAGAACTAACTAATTGGCACTATCTAACCCGTAGGTTCATGGCAGCGCGGACATGAGCTCTCCATACATTACTATCCTGAGCTAATATTTTCCCATCATTCCCTGTATAACCTACTTCCCTCAAATCATAGTTAATTATATTTTTTCCACCTCATTCATGGTCTACCAACTGGGCGTTTTCCCTCTGGCTTTCCTACAAGAAGCTTAGATGCAAGTCTTCCATTCCCCATTCGTGCCACATGTCCTGCCCACTGCAGTTTACGAGACTTAACTGTTCTTATTATATTTGCCTTCCTATAAAGACATGTAGTTCACTGTTATGTAGTCTTCTCCATTCAGCCGTCTGTTCATCTCTCTTTGGTCCAAAAATATTCCTAAGGACTTTATTCTCAAATACTCTCGTGTCCTCCATTTAAAGTAAGAGTCCATGTTTCGCACCCATATAATATAACTGGTAGAATAATAGTTTTATATATTTTCAGCTTAACGTTTTTTGAAAGGAGTTGGGACATCAAAAGTCTCTGCAATGCATAATAGCATGCATTTCCAGAATTGAGCCTATGTTTAATTTCTTTGTGCATCTCATTCCTATTTGTGATTATTGTTCCTAGGTATTTGAATTCAGCCACTTCCTCAAAATTTCCCTCATTTGTCATTAGCTGTCCATTTATATTATAATGTATTTCTATGTGTGAACATATATTTAGTTTTATTGATATTTACTTCCAGTCCTAATTTCTTAGTGTTACTCAATAGTATGTGAGTGTTGGCCTTTAGTATATCCTCGCTTTCTACGAATAGTACTATATCATCAGCATACACTAACAGCTTATTAATACATATGAGTTGTAGGCCTTCCTCATCCTCTAAAGATTTGATGGTATGCTCTAATACAAAATTAAATAGTAGAGGAGATAGTGCATCTCCTTGCTTCAATCCAATGGATTTCAAAGTTATCCGAAAACTGTTTGCCTACATGCACCCTACTCACCGTGCCATTTAGACACGTTTGTATAAGTCTAACTAACTTTTTAGGAATTCCGAACTCCGCAGGCCTATATAACCTCTCCCTCTTTATTTAATCGTGTGCGTTTTTGAAGTCTACATACAGTTGAATTAAAAAAGGAAGACGATTCAATTAAGGGGGGCTTATATAGTATCCTGCTGGAGTTCGGAATTCCTAAGATTTAATTTGAATTTCTTAATAATATGAATAAGGCAGATTGGGTAATTAAAAAATTAGCGGCGGCTCCGTGGCGCAAGCGGTTAGACGCTCGCATCTCACCGATTGTGTCACGAGATCGAGTCTCGGTCACTCCATGTGTGTTTCGTGGTGGAGGCAATGGAGCTTGGGCAGGTTTTTCTCGAGGTTTTCTCCCATTTTCCCCTGCCACCATTTCTCCATACCCACCTCATCCATTTTGTTTCATTTCATTATATCCCTGTAATGGTACGTCAGATGTGATCGGCCGGCACCCTTGTCATTCACAGACCTCTAAATAGGGGGGCTTCATCTCGACCCGACCCTGAGTCGGACATGATTTGAGGATATTTTTTTAATAGGAGTAGTACACTGTTACGATCTCTAATGTCGTTATCTTTTACGTAGCGGGCCCTTGTTTGATCTATGTTCGGGACAAATTTTCTGCGGAAGTTTTTTTAGGTTGTTCTTCACCTGTAAAGACAAATGTCTCGAAACTTTAAGGCTCAAATAGCTCCCGAACACCATCTGGCCATATCAAACATCCATTATCGTATACACATTTTAGTTTGAATGTAAGAGTGAATGGCGTGTCTTGTCTTAAATGTTCATATTGTCTTGGACGTAGTCCTGGTATTTAGCTAATACTCCTCCAGAAATGGCTCCACGTGATTGAGCGGTTCAAAAAGGAAATTTTTAATCCAAAGATTAAAATGCTCTCTCGATAGGATAGGTCGTATCCCTGTAAGGCTTGAAGGCTGAGGAGATAATAAAAGTAGACTATTTCGGCTACTACAAAGGGAGATGTTAAACTAAGATAAAACATGAGATTATTATTATTATTATTATTATTATTATTATTATTAAACTCCATTATATTAATTTTATTTATTGACTCCATCATTGCCGGTCCCAAGTCCTGATGAGAAAGGAGGAGGGGAGGAGTAACACCTCGTTAAAAAACCTAGGTTTAGCTGACCCGGCTGATTGTATCTTGTAAGGGTCCCTAGCCAGGGTTACGGTGAAGACCCCCAACGGCGGATGCAACAGAATAGGAGACCTACGGTATGGTGCAGACGGCGGATGAGGCAATAAAGGGTAGATCAGACTCTTAGCTGCTGCAGAAGCAACTGATATATGGTGGACTCCAGAAAAAGGTTCTGGTCCTCCAGGTTGGGGTTGATGCTTTGGGCCAGCTCCTCATATATTGCAAAAAAATTAATGCTAAAAAACCGAAATATATAGTCTCGAATAGGAAATATTTTGAATTTAACAAGAGGATGTTGTACAAGAGATTGAAGAAATCTAACTAAGATGATATGGACATATAACGAGAAGAAGGGACACAGAAACAAACAAAGAAGTATTAAAAGTGGTTAGTTTCTGGAAAAGGGAAACATGGTAGACCAAATCCAACGTGGATAAAGGGAACTCAAGACAATATGAAGAAGAGAAATACGACAGAAGTAGACACACAAGACCGGGAAGTGTGGAAGAAAAAAATTGCATATTTTGATTGAGGATAACTGTGTAAATAACAGAAACAATTCTGAATAAAAAAAATATTTATTTATATTATTATTATTATTATTATTATTAAACTTAATTTTAGATTCAGCTATAGGGCCTAGCTATTACTACTAATTTTGAAGGAAGGTTAGTATTTTAAGTTTAGTATTTTTAAATCTTAATTTTCTGAATCTGATAGAAGAGGCGTCGACATCGAATTAAATGTTTAGCTATGGGAAATTCAAAGATAAGAATGACAATCTACAAGTGGTTTACATTTATTGACTGGGACTGCAGAAGTTGTGAACAGAAGTGCAGTTGACTGGAGGTTAAGATCTCGACTAAGATCTCGACATTTCTCTAGTATGTTTGGCCTGAAGGCAACTCTTCTATTTTACTTTCATCAAGAGTTTATGCATAAGTTTGAAGTAACACCTCCAACATTGACTTACTTGTTCCAGTCAAACAGATAACTTCTCTTGAATATCTCATAAGAGTTAACAGTTGCCATTGTTCTAAGATCGAATGTTTAAAAGATAACCTTTATAATATCTAAGTAACTAACTCACTGGCACTATCGAACCCATAGGTACACGGCAGCGCGGACACAAACTCTCCATATATCCCTAACCTGAGCTAATGTTTTCCAATCATTCCCTGTATAATCTGCTTCCCTCAAATCATGCTTAATGTTATTTTCCCCACCTCATTCTTGGTCTACCAACTGGGCGTCTTCCCTCTGGTTTTCCTACAAGAAGCTTCATTGCGCATATTTTATTTCCCATTCGTGCCACATGTCATGCACATCATAGTCTAAGAGACTTAACTGTTATGTAGTCTTGTCCATTCACCTGTCTGTTCATCTCTCTTTGGTCGAAATAACTTTATTCTCAAATACTCGTAATCTCCTTTCCTCCCTTAAAGTAAGAGTCCATGTTTCGCATCCATATAATATACTTGGTAAAATAACGGTTTTTTTAAAGAAGGAGGGAGGACAAGAGTCATTGCAATGCATAATAGCACACTTTCCAGAATTGAGCCTATGTTTAATTTCATTTTGTAATGTCTATAAAAACACAATTATTGAAACAATAGATTTACTGGTGTTTACGATCGGTAGCTTCCAGGAGTAAACGTACATCGATTAAAATGCACGCTACCATAACGATAAATGGAATTCCACTTCCTAAACATTTATAAATTACACTGTTACTATTGAACCTGGAAGCTCATGGACGGTCGGACATATTCTCTCCGTTAATCCCTAAGCTGATCTATTGTTTTTAAATGATTTCCTTACAATTCGCCTCCCTTAAATCAAGTTGAATATTATTCTCTTACATAATTCTTGGTCTCCTTACTTAGCGCTTTTCCTCTGGTTTCTCTACAAAAAGTTTTCATGTCCTTCTTTCATTCCTGATTGGTAACACATATCCTGTCCACTACGGTTTGCGAGATTTAACTTTTCTTATTACATCTTAATTGCCATAAAAATCATGTAGATTACTCTTATGTAGTATTCTCCATTCAGCTGTATGTTCATCTGCTGTTGGTACAAAATTATTTGTAAGTACTCTGTTCTCAAATACTTGTAATATTTTCTCCTCCCTTAAAGTAAGAATTTTCTTTGGCATCTACATAAAATAACGTGAAGAATAACTGTTTTAAATATTTTAGTTTAACGTTGATTTTAAATAAGTAGAATCCCTGAAATCTATAAGAACATACGTTTTCACAGTTGAGTTCTTCTAATGCGCTTGGCTCGTGACTAATATATCTGCTAAAACTAAATCATCATCTTCAATAGCCTGTTCCACAAATATTTGCAATTGGCGACTAAAGTAAATGTTCCTTGTATTTAATATATTCCTAAAATATGCAATCACAACCTCATTTTCTTTAGAAAATAAATGTGTATAGATATAGATAGGGACATAGAGCAGACCCGGGGATAAGGGCATTATGCCCGAGGTAACCCTGGGGGGTGGTGGTGGGGCTCTAAATAATATATATATATATATACATATATAGGTATATATATATAACATGAAAAGAAAAATAAACGATTCGGGATTTGAACCCGAGATTCTAAACTCAGTACGTTTAGCGCTTTAACCATCTGAGGTACTCGGGAATCCTAACACAAATATTTATTTTTCTTATATATATATATATATATATATATATATATATATATATATGGTATGATAAGAAAAAAATGCCTGGACGGGATTCGAACCCGGATCTCTGATATATATATATACCAAATTAATATTAATTACATTTATTCTAATTCCTATACTTCTATTATTGTTTTATAATTTCCCCTTCCCCATTTATAGCCAGGGGGTTGAAATGAATATTTTGGAGGGCAGGGACTCTATAATAGTTTAATATTTTTAGGGAAAATAAATCAATGGTGACAATAGAACAATTTAAAAACGTTTTTCTTATTTTTTGTTATATGATTTATTGTAATTGTAATTATATTATTGTATTAATTTAAGTAGCTTAAAAAGTATATATATATACTCAATTTACACGAGAGATAGCGTGATATCCTTACAACTGCCATCTAGTGGCCACTATAACAAGTAAGCATATTTAAAGAGAATATTTACTTAATAGCAGTAACGCTTGTATATTTAGATGTTATAACTATATTTTTGACATTTACCAATGAAGGCAAACATGACATGGGGTGTGAATGTCACTTATCAAATCGAAGACAGTTTCAGATGTATACTATGCGGACTAAAGTGTACAAGATATCATCTGGAAATGTGTTCTAAAGTAACAGTGTCATTAGAGCAATACGCGAATTAATTTTTGCACGATTGTGCGCAATTATATTATTATTATTATTATTATTATTATTATTATTATTATTATTATTATTATAAAAGAAAAATAAATGCCTGAGTTGGGATTTGAACCCGAGTTTCTAAACTCGGTACATTTAGCGGTCTAACCATCTGAGCTACTCAGGAATACTAACACGAACATTTATTTTTTATATATGTAGTATTTTCAATTTACACGAGAGGTAGACCGAGATATCGTTCCAACTGCTATCTAGTTATATATATAATGAACATACTGTATTCTAGCCTGAAAACATGTTCCCTCTATTCTCAGTTTCCTGATATAATTTTCTGCTGTTCCTATTTTTGCGCGTTCGTTTTTCGATCATTCACCTTCTCTCTCGAATATTCCCTATATTTACTATTTTTAAAACCTAGTGATTTGCCGTCTATAGTTACTCTTACTTACTTACTCACTGGCATATCGAACGGTAGGTTTTTTTAGATTAGATTTAGATTTATTTAGCCTGGTGGAGTTAAGGCCATGTGGCCTTCTCTTCCACTCACCAGGACAAACATATATTACATAAGAATATAACAATCTTAATTAACTCTAATATTAAACACTAAGTAAAAATTTGATCAAAAGATAATATCTAATAATATCTAATATACATATTACGATCTATAATACAACCAGTTAATATTAGTTAAAATTAAGACTAAAACTAATAATAAATTGTATACAAGCAAGACATATTAAATTGTCCCTGTCTAGTGTATATAAAAAAACAGGAAAATAATGAGATATAGAAAACTAATTTTACGATTATACAATATTTAAAACAAAACAAATAAAAGTATTTGTTATTCTTAATATTATTTACATAAGTAATTAAATATATTAATATTGCTAAAAGAATACTATCAGTGAGGTGTATAAGTTAGTTTGTTATTAAATAATTCTTTAGTTTGTTTTTGAAGGATGTTATAGTTTGACAGTCTCTGACATAGGGTGGAAGGGAATTCCATGTTTTGGTAAGTGACACCGTAAAAGATAATGAATAATATACAGTGTGATGAGGCGGGATATAAAGGACAATGTGCTGATGGGATCGAGTGTCAAGATTATGTGTGTCGGATAGTCTGATGAAGCGGCGTGATAAATAATTAGGCGATGATGTATGAAGTATTTTATTATAGAGAAGGGATAGGAAATGGACAGTTCTACGATCTCTTAGACGAAACCACGATAATTGTTCCAGGGACGGTGTAACATGGTCAAATTTGCGAATACCACAAATAAAACGTGCGCAAGAATTATGAACACGTTGAAGTCTTTGAGTGGAAATAATATTTAAGTCTGTAAAAAGAGTGTCACAATAATCAAAATGGGGCATTGCAAGTGTTTCTACTAACATTTTCCTAAGGGCGAATGGCAAACAATTTCGTACACGATTTAATGAATGTATTATTGAGAAGACTGTTTTGCATGTATGGTTTTATTTGTGTATGGTCGTGAGGACATAAGCTCTCCATGCATCCCTATCCTGAACTAATGCTTTCCAATTATTCCTTGTATAATCTATTTCCCTCAAATCGTAGTTAATGTTATTCACCCACCTCATTTTTGGTCTACCAAATGGGCGTTTTCCCTCCGGTTTTCCTACAAGAAGCTTCCATGCAAGTTTTTCATTCCTCATATGTGCCACATGTCCTGCCCATCGCAGTCTACGAGACTTAACTGTTATTATATCTGGCTTCCTATAAAGACTATGTAGTTAATTGTTATGTAATCTTCTCCATTCACCTGTCTGTTCATCTCTCTTGGTCCAAAAAAATTCCTAAGAACTATATTCTCAAATACTCCTAATTTCCTTTCCTCAAGAGTCCATGTTTCGCATCCATATAATATAACTGGTAGAATAGTAGTTTTATATAATTTCAGTTTAACGTTTTTTTGAAAGGAGTTGTGACATCAAAAGTCTCTGTAATGCACAATAGCACGCATTTCCAGAACTGAACCTATATTTAATTTCTTTGTGCATCTCATTCCTACTTGTGATTATTGTTCCTAGGTATTTGAATTCAGCCGCTTCCTCAAAATTTCCCTCATTTGTCATTAGCTGTCCATTTCCATTATATAATGTATTTCTACGTGTGACCGACCATATGTTATAAATTTATTTTATATATCTCGTGTGACCATTTAATTTTTACTAGCTTTCTTTTCTATACAATGTCAGTCCATTGTTAATCAAAACGGTTTATTTTTCCTCATTATTATATAAGCTGTGATTTCTGACATTATTTAAGTTGATTGTGCAAAGACGAGTTTGCATATTCGCTTCTAATGTTAGTATGGTATTCGTGTTGGGACAATTAGTATCTATGGCGGTATTGGTTAATAGCGATTGTGCTCAGTAATTGCAGTCCTGAAAGTTTTTTTTTTCCCCTCGGTATTCAACGTAAATACTAAATTGAAATTTCATTATCATGACACATTCCATTATTAGCATTTTTTTCAGGATTATTTCTGTTATTTACACAATTATCCTCAACCAATATACTCAATGTTTTTTATTCCACACTTTCCGGTCTTGCGTGTCTTCTTCTGTCATATTTCTCTTTTTCGTATTGTCTTGAATTCACCTTTTCCACGTTGTGTTTGGTCTACCATATTTCCCTTTTCCAGGAGGTAACCATTTCAATAGTGTTTCATATCAGATTCTATATACTTTGTTTTTTTTGTATTTTTTTTACAATGTATGAGAAGCTGGCCCATAGCATCAACCCCCAACCAGGAGGACCAGAGACTTTTTCTGGAGTCCACCATAGATCAGTTGCTTTCACTGCACTAAGAGTCTGATCCACCCTTATTACCTCATCCGCCGTCTGCACCATACCGTACGTCTCCTACTCTGCTGCATCCGCCGTTGGGGTCTTCACCGTAACCCTGGCTAGAGTCCCTTACAAGGTACTATCAGCCGAGTGAGCTGAACCTAGGTTTTTAACGAAGAGTTACTCCTCCCCCTCCTCCTTTCTCATCCGAACTTGGGACCAACAATGGTGGAGTTTTAGCAATAATAATAATAATAATAATAACAATAACAATATTAATAACAATAATACTATAAATAATATTAATACATTTTTATTAGGAATATTCCACACTACAGTGGTACTCCTTCAACCCGAAGTGATTTGTAGCCGGAAATTTCTGTTTAAAGCATCTTCTTCACTCAAATCTCTAGCTCCCATACTTCTCATCACTCCATCTATACAACATTCTCTAGGTCTGCCACTTCCATATCTTCCGTTAGCTTTCCAACAACGATCTTCTTTGGTGTTCTATCTTTTTTCATTCTTATGAGGTGTCCATACCATTTCAAACGTTTTTCTTCTATATTTTTCTAATTTTGTTTTAAAACTTACATAATTCTCCTTATTATGCTGTTTCTGACCTTATCCCGTATTGAAATTCTTGTCAATCGGCTCCAACAATTAATCTAATCTCTACTACTAACAGTTTGTTAGCTTATTGTCTACTTACTGTCCAGGTTTCGGACCCCTGTAATACAATTGTCTACCGCTGTGGTCTCGAGGTAGCGTGCTGCCTTGTCGGGCAGTTTTTCTGGGTGAGGTTATTATCGGGGTTTTTCCTCACCTATAAGACAAATGACAGTAAACGTTTAAGGCCCAAACGGTCCCCGAAATCATATGGCCATCATCATACTTATCATCATCATCATCCTTCACCGGTGCGGAAAGCAACGGGAAACTACCACACCTACAATTCCCTAGTAAATTTGCAAGCATAGAATGAAAATGCGTCCACCGCTGTGGTCTCGGGGTAGCGTGCTGCCTTGTCACGCAGCGGGCCCGGGTTCGATCCCCGGTCGGGACAGTTTTTCTGGGTGAGGTTTTCATCGGGGTTTTTCCTCACCTGTAAGATAAATGTCAGGAACACTTTTAGGCCCAAACGGTCCCCAAAATCATATGGCCATCGCAATCATCATCATTCATATTCATCTTAGGTTAAGCTTAGGATTAGGGACTCTCCTGGCGCACCATTATCATCATCATCACCCATCATATCATCGGGGAACGTAACCCCGCCTTCCAGGCGCCCCAACCTCATAAGTGGGTTACAAATACGCCATGTCAGGAGAGAAACCAGGAATGTCGAAAGACAAACCTGGTGCATTTGAAAAAAAATGAAAATGCTATGATTACAGTGAAAGACCTGCCCTCGGGCAGAATTACTATGGATAGATAATACAATTCTTTGTTTGAGCCTTTGGTATGGGTTCCCTTAAGTAGCCCCCCCCCGGAGAACCGAATGGGGGACTATTTGACCTCCGGAAAATGTTACCCCAGTTGAACCCATGTTCGCATTTCTTGACGGTTGTATTTTTACGGTGAAAGATCGTCACTCTTTCGACCAAGGTACTTTTTCACCTTCGACCAGTCCGGCATGGGTAACCCTATCGGCAGCAATGCTACCGCCGGCATAGCTCTCGGGATCATTTAAGCACGCAACCCACTCCACCACGACAAGGTAAAGATAACCTGGAGGGAATTCAATTATTTGTAATAATAATAATAATAATAATAATAATAATAATAATAATAATAATATATAATATATAATAGATAACGAGGTTAAATGGACCTTTTCCACGCTCAAAAGTCCTACTATTACACATTCATAGAAATGTACCTATACTATAGGCAGGAATCGACCCGATCCTAGGGACCCAGTCACACTTTAACCTTTACCCCATAATCCTACTATAAAAAATAAATGAGTAATTACTCATAAAGTTAAGCCTTACACAACACTATGAAATATAATCACATGTAAATTTCAAAAGAGGAATAAAAAATCATATGTTGAGGACAAAATCCAATTCCAAGTAAAATTGTTATTGTTGATTCATAAAGTCAACGAGTTAATTAATTTAATTTTAGGCTATAACTACATGTACATCATGAAGAACATATGCCAATAAAAATTTATAAATTCATGAAGGTTACTGGAGTAATAAATTACAGTGAGCAACAAAAACTATTTTTTTTTGTCTCAGAAAGAACAATATGTGATTCTGATAGTATTTTGCCTCCTGAATTCAAATATGATATCGGGTTTTCTCCATCAGGCAAGGTTTCCGAGAGACATGAATTTAATTTCAAACATTTTAATATTTTCTACATTCGTAACTACACAATATTCGAACATTCGGACTCACCTAGAAAGTAATAAATGGCGATTTTCTGCTAATTATCGCCTGTGGAGCATCCCTCTTGATGGTCCAACAATAATCGGCTAGCATATTAGAATTCCATTTGCCTTGATATCTCTTTTTCATAGCTGAAATATCTTGAGTTAACTCATTTGTTTTTATTTTACAATGGACAAATGGACGAAAAGACGTTTATGAAAAATAATTATTTAAATCCATTAATTGAAATTGAAATAAAAAACTGTGGGTGATGGACAAATTTCGAATACGTATTTGAAAACATGATAAAAAATTGCATTACTCATGAGACAAAAATCGTGTTGACCAGTGTTATTATATTTTTAAGTTTTCACAGATTCAAAGTATACAAGATTCGTCTCTAAAACTCTATAGCTCGACCAGTTTTGATTTACGGTAGTGAGGTATGGACAATATTAGTAAAGCTGGTGAAGAAAGCTAACAGCAGTTAAAATATATTGACTTAGGCTTTCACGGCCGGAGTTACTACCATGATCTTGCTGAAGATTTCCGGGCTGTTGGCCGTGGTCTTGAGGCTTGTTGTACCCCAACGTTTCGTCAGAGACTGCTTCGGGCATCCTCAAGGATTGTCTTGAGACTGGCAATGAGCAGGTAGTCGACAAAAAAGCCAGTCTCAAGACAACCCTTGAGGATGCCGGACGCAGTCTCTGGCGAACTACAAGCCTCAAGACCACGGCCAACAGCCCGGAAATCTTCTGCAAGACCAGCAGTTAAAATGTTATTAAAGATAATTACAGTTAGATGCTCATTGCTTGAATACTGTAAAAAGAATACCGTGAAGTATCTAAAAATACAACCTATATTTCAATACGTTTAGCAATATAGATTTAAGTGGAAAGAACATGTCTAAAATGGAAGGATTCCCATTAGATTTTCTAGACACATTCTTGCTTTTATATTGAATGGACGAATAAGCTTAGGAAGATCTAAAAATGCTACTAAGAGACCGTAAAGGATGATTAAAACATTACAACTAGTAAAAATTTGCAACAGTGGGTTTTAGCAGAAGTGAATAATATGTGACAAATGTATACTTTTATTCATTTTAGTCAAAAGTTATTCAACTTTATTTTTCTTATTCTTCCATATTAGACGCTATATTGTGTTTGCAGTCATGTGTTTTTTTTGGACATGACTGTGAGTCCAAGCGACGAGAGTGATCGCGAAGGAGGGCATCACATGCTTTGTCTTGATACTGGTATGCATGTAATGTATCGTTAGAACTCGCAGTTCACTAAATCGCCTCTCATCGCTTGGACGCACAGTAATTAATGTAAATATTTTTTGTAATACTACTATAAGAGGAAAATAAATTTAATTGGCCACTCTCAAGGGCGAAACGATCTGCTGACGGATGCCCTTGAAGGAATTGTCAACGGAAAGAAGATTAGAGGCAGAAAAAGACATCAGATGATATGCAATAGGTTAAAATAAATGGTTTGTACGCGGATACAAAAAGGGAAGGCTTAGTTAAGGAAAGAGTGGAGAATTCCGAGTTTGCAGTGAAAGACCTGCTCTAGACCTAAACCTTATGCATCTAAGTATGTATGCATGTATTGATGTATTATAAAATTGTGATAAAATTAGAATCTAGCATTTGCCTAGATTGAGGAAAATTAGTAAAGAATATCAATTAGGTTATTTGGTCAGAGATTTGAACTTTGAACCTTCCGAATACGAGTCTCAAAAGCTAATCTATGAGCAATGCATTCAGTAATTTCCACGTTGTAACATTCTGAAAATTAATAATACATTATTTTTATTCAGATTTCTTCTCTCGAGATTGTGACATACATATTACTTTAAACGATCAAATTATATTCTTTCCAAATCATTATATGAAACTTTTTTACAATACACATATGGTGTATTTACTAATATTTCATTTCATCTATCACATTACCAAAAAATACACACAGAAATGAGTTACACAGGTATTATTATGGGTGAAACATTCGCCCCAAACTTTCAGAAATAAGTGCAAAGTTAGGATTATAAAGACTACCACATATTAGTAAGGACGTAATGCCCTAGAACACTCCTTGGTGAGAAAAGCTAGAGAAGTATTGCCACATATTTATCGTCATATCCGGAGACCGGAAGTTTAGGCATTATAAATCATTAAAATAGGCAGGAAAAAAGGCATTATAAATAGCTAAAATAGGCAACTAAAATCATATTTTGCATGTGAGTACTTCACAGTCAGTACAAAATAAGCGGAATACAAAAGTATTAACGTAATTTTGCACTTTGCTGCGTAAAGGAATACTGACTGCTAGCTACAACAACGTCGCAATGAAAACTGAGAGAAAAAAGTAAAATGAGATCCGCACTCATTGTTATCTTTTGAAATAAACACAAACAGTAGATAAAACGCTTTCTATTATTTATACTATTTTTGGACTGCAGCACTTATTGTTGCAAAGAGAATAATAATTATGAACTGACTGAACGACAATAATATACATTCGGTGAAGTCACTTTTGTTGTAACGGTTATGAAAATAAATTAAAATATATCTACAGGAAAATTGTAATAATACTTACTTACTCACTGGCACTATCGAAACCGTAGGTTCATGGCCGCGCGGGCATAAGCTCTCCATACATCCCTATCCTGAGCCAATGTTTTCCAATCATTCCCTGTATAATCTACTTCCCTCAAATCATAGTTAATGTACTTTGGCATGGGTTCCCTGAAGTAGTCCCCGCCCGGAGAACCGAATAGGGAAAATTTTACCCCACTTGAACCCATGTCCGCATTTCTTGACGGTTGTATTTTTACGGTGAAAGATCGTCACACTTTCGATCAAGGTACTTTTTTCGTCTGGCTTATCACCTTCGACCAATCCGGCATGGGTAACCCTATCGGTAGCAATGCTACCGCTGGAATAGCTCTCAGGATCATTTAAGCACGCAAGCCACTCCACCACGACAAGGTAAAGATACCATGGAGGGAATTTTTAATAAGAAATTAATGAATAGTAGAAAAAATTAAATAAAGGCAACAAAAAACATTTATTTCGTAAATTAGGCATTTATATTTAAAAAGGCAGCATAAAACTGTGGCATTTGAATCAAAATGGTATAATTCGTACTGATTCACATTCAAATTGAATATAGATTTGAGGCATTTTAAAAGGCATTCTGCCAAAGTTCCGGTTTATGGTCATATCCTTTCGGTGATTTACACTCATAGTAGTATTTAAGAAGTAAGTATTTGTAGAGTGGAATTAACAAGTCATTATCATCTAGAATCTCTTTAACCTTTAAATTGGCATTGTGTCCTTCAGTAGTCATTTGTTTCATCATCATCATCTTTGTAATTTATCAGACCACATATCCGATCACGGGTAAAAAGAACGTGTTACATGTCTGCCTTATCAGCAAAACATTAATTTCTAATAAATCGCTGCACAACACTGATTACTTACATCAAAAAACTCAGTAAATCTCTCAACCTGTGACAGTTTACATAACTTATTAGTAGTTGGAAATAAATTTATAAGTCAAACAAATGTGTTAGAAATGTACAATCGTTGTTCCAAAAATAACGAAAGTCCTGTCAAACAGGAGGTCCGTAATATAAGCGAATTCTTCAGCAAGTCCAATATGTGAAGTTTATTATAGAATGCCAGAGCTGTAAGTTAATTTAGTATCAAAGCCTTTTGCTAATTAAATCTAATATGCCTAGTTTACATGCGAGATTACAAAAGTGCTGCCACTAGAGTGCAAAAAACACACACACGCATCCATACCATCGTCATTTTGAGATTCTTAGGAAGTAAGATTGTAAGTAAAGTAAAGTAATCCCACTACAGGCCTCAGGAGGCCCTTGGGGTAGTGGGAGGTTAAAGCTCCCACTTTTTCTGGGCAATCGGCACTTGATGTCAGCCCTGCGTGACGGCCGCTTTTACCCCCAGAACAAGCGCCTGGTACTCATTTCCATTAGAGGCTGAGTCGACCCAGGGTCATAGTGCCGCCAGAAGGTTTGGGTCAGTTTTAAACATCCTGACCGCACCGGGACTTGAACCCTCGACCTTCCGGCTTCTAGCGCAGTGCCTTAACCATTACGCTACAGCGTGGCCCCAAGTAAGATTGATGAAGCTTTAATTCTTCTTCTTAGGGTACAAACTTAATCGATAATAGTAATAATAATAATGATAATAGTAGTAATAATAATAGTGATAATAATAATAATAATAATAATAATAATTAGTAATGATAATAATAGTAATAATAATAATAATAATAGTAACAATAATAATACTAGTAATAATAATAGTAATAATACTTCTTGTATGCCCATGTATTTCCCTTAACAGAGATTTAGGCGCTCTCCCCTATAGGGAAGAATTTGAACCATACTAATTTAACTACACTTGTTTTCGTATAGATTTTAATTTGAGTGGTCCGTGGTCGGCGTTCCGCCTCATACTGACTCTAGGAAACCGATGTAGTACTAGGACGGGAAAATTCGATAAATTTTGCTTAGAGGCATTTTCATTCAGGCTTAAGGATCTTTTACGAGCCTAAAAATCTTCAGACTCGGGACTCACGGCTTAAAGTCCCTCCCGGAGGACTTGCTCCATCCAAAAAAATCCATCGACCCCGGCCGCGTTTGAACCCGCGACCCTCGAGACCTGAGGCAAGGAGCTAACCACTAGTCCACTGTGGCCGACTAATAATAGTAATAATAATAATAATAATAATAATAATAATAATAATAATAATAATAATCATAATAGTAATAATCATAATAGTAATAATAAAAATAGTAACAATAAAAATAGTAATAATAAAAATAGTAATAATAAAAATAGTAATAATAAAAATAGTAATAATAAAAATAGTAATAATAAAAATAGTAATAATAAAAATAGTAATAATAAAATAGTATTAATAAAATAGTAATAATAAAATAGTAATAATACTCGTAATAATAATAATAATAATAATAATAATAATAATAGTAATATTAATAATAGTAATAATAAAAATAGTTATAATAATAATGGTAATAATAATAATAATAATATTTATTTATTTTTGTACAGATTTTTAATGTTTACACATATTTTTTGCCTAAAGTTTTATTTTTCTTCTCCGCTCGTCTCTATCCAACCACTCTATGTCCTCCAGTCCTCTTGTTCTCATTCCTGTTCTTATTTCTTGTATCCACGAGTTACGTCTTCCTTTCCTTCTTCTTCCATGTGGACACCTTTCCAATAATAATAATAATAATAATAATAATAACAATAATAATAATAATTTATTTATATACAGAATTT
Source organism: Diploptera punctata (assembly GCA_030220185.1). Taxonomy (NCBI): domain Eukaryota; kingdom Metazoa; phylum Arthropoda; class Insecta; order Blattodea; family Blaberidae; genus Diploptera; species Diploptera punctata. The sequence goes on along the minus strand of JASPKZ010001619.1, from coordinate 1,565,679 downwards.
TAATGTTTACCTGTCTTTTGTGCCTAAAGTTTTATTTTTATTCTCCACTCGTCTTTCTCCATCCAATCCATATCCTCCAGTCCTCTTGCTCTCATTCCAGTTCTTATTTCCTGCATCCACTAGTTTCGAGGTCTTCCTGTCCTCCTTCTTCCAGGTGCACACCATTCCAATGTTTTCCTGGGTAATCTTTCTTCTTGTATTCGTCGTACGTGCCCATACCAATTTAATTGCTTATAGCGTATATAATCTACTACTGAATAACCAATATTCATTTTTTCTCTTATGACAGCATTTCTAATGTTGTCTTATTTTGAACATCTTGCTGCTCTCCCCAAGAAATCCATTTCCATCGACATAAGTTTTTGTTCTAAGTTGTTGTTGAATTTCCAAACTTCAGCTCCATATGTGACAGTACTTCTCACTATTGAATTATATTTTTGTAACTATTTTTCCTGGTTATATGTCTGTTCTATAAAACTCCATTCATCATTGTTGTTATTGCTCTACCTTTATTTATTCTGTTCTTAATAAAATTTTCTTGTTTATCCTCTTTATCTAATTTTACTCCCAGATGCTCAAATTCTTCACATCCTCTAATATACCCCTTTTCATCTTCTAATATCAAATCTTGGGTTTCGGCTCCATATCCCATATAAAATGTTTATTCTAAATTTATTTTCAAACCGCAGTTATCGTATTCGTCCAATAATTTTCTGAACATAAATTCCATGTCTTCATATTCTCGAGCAATTATAATCTGGTCATCCGCAAATAACAGTGTATATATTGTATCTGTTGATCCATCTCCAATTGGTACTCCCATTCCTGAACATTTTGTTGCTCCAGTTTGACAGTGCTTTGTGTATAAATATCTTAAATAATGTTGGTGATATACTATAACCTTGACGAAGACTTTTTGTTCCTTTAATTTCTTCTGATATATATTTTCCAATTTTAATCTTAGATACTGTATTTTTTACAAATTTTTTATTGCATTAATAATTATATCGTTTATGGACATATCTTCTAATGCTTCCCACAAATTTTGCAAAGGTACAGTGTCATATGCCTTTTCTAAATCCACAGATGTGAAATGAACTTGTTGGTTGTTGTTATTCGTCTTTTCGATCAATTGTTTTACCACAAATATGTGATCAATGTGTATATCTCTCAGACCTGAAGCCTTCTTGCACTTCATTCTCCTTATGTTTATAATTTACTTCCAAATAATATTTTATTATTATTTCATATATACGGCTAAAAACATTAATTATGGTGATTCCTCTATAATTATTGCACTCATCCTTTCTTCCTTTCTTATGAATGACTGATATCAACTCAATTTTCCATTTTACTGGTACATCTTCTCCGTTTAGGCATCTCTCAAAAATACCCCTTAACAATACAAATAATTTCCTTGTACCATATTTAAATAACTGGCTGTACTCCTTCCCCACAAGCCGTTCCATTTTTTAAACTTTCAATTGCTATCTCTACTCTAATAATCTTATAATAATAACAATAATAATAGTTTTATTTATTCTGAGAAAACTGATGCTATAACCCTATATATATTCCACTTAACCAAAACAAATAATCTGAAGTAGCGCTTATGATATAAGCTAAATAACCAACTGACGCTTTACAAGAGGGAACTTACGTTCGAAATATATGACTTGGCTGTTATAGAACACAAATGGGGCAGATGAATCTTAGAGCTTGATTATTTTCTTCGAAGTACTACGGTAATATAACTGAAAGAACATTACGGGATTTAATAATTCTTCAATTTAAGACGCGTTTTAACATCTTAAGTCATTAGTAACTCAATTCAAAGCTGGGACTCTTAAGGGAAGACTCGTTTTGTTAAGAGGTTTCTTATTTCCGACTTAAGTTTTGTTTTTACTAAATGAAAATCTACAACAAAACTTCTGTGTTACATGTCAAGGATTTTTATTAATATTGGTCCTTGTAAAACGTTTACATACAAAACAAAATATCCAAATAGTACTATTAATAATAGCTTATTAAGAAACGTGTTACTATATTTTAACAGAGATAATAAAGTGGTCAATTTCTGTTCAGTAAAGGATCGCCTAGTCTCTCTCTCACATTAGAAATACAGTAAAACTAACTCAAAGCGGAATCATATGGGACCAATGTTTTTCCACATTAGACTAAATTCCGCATTATAAATAAAATTAAAATTTATTAACAATTTTAGATTATAGGGTACCGTATATGTCCTTTTACGTACCTTGAATTAATTGTAGTTCCGTTGCCGTTGGAAATGAAGTATGGTATGTAAGAGCGACTTCAACGGTAACGCACCAGTCCCGTTTCGTCAGCGTTAAAAATGTCTAAGGCGCGTATCCTGAAATTAAAGAATGCAGTTTCGGTTTCAGCTCACTAACTACCACTTATGTCCACATCCTTTGATTCCCCGCAAATTTCATTCCACATCACATTGTGTCGTCTTTTAAAACTGTCCACCCAACCTGAAGATGCCTTGAAATCATTATTCCCTAGGGATTTAGCAACAGCTAGAGCTTGACTTTGGTCCGGAAATTTGGAGATTTATCTTCAATCACTTTCACGTTTTCGTTTAATGACAATGATACATACGTTTTAGTCATCTTCCTTCCGTAAATTCAGAACGCTACCTGTGAAAGATCAGTCCCAGAACTTAAACTAATTTAAGATTTTACAGTCTAATGGTTATTTGTAAGACCGGTATCTTTATTTTACATATCGGGTGTGCAGTGTGGCCGAAAGAAAATTTCAGGTACAGGTAGAATCTCGACTTACCCGACATTAGGAATCATTCCTTATTGTTTTCTTTTCCTAACGGGAATTCAATGAAGTGGAAACTGATTTATCTCTCTGTCTTTCCGCTTTATATTTTTTTCCATGAATTGTGTAGAAATATCCTTCCGTTTCCGTGTTGGGCAGATTGAGTTTTATGCGAAATAAGTACACGTAAAATTACTATTTTCGCCGGGACCAATAAATTTCAACAGATTTCCGCATTTTTACGGATTAAACAAGTTTTACTGTACTTTTTAAAACTATAACATGATTTCTGACCTTTTATTTGAATCGTGTTAATAAATGATTCACTTATTTTTTTTAATATACTGGAGAGAAGTTTGATTGAATATTTACATTATTGTAATATAATACCGATTTGAATTTTATTCAACAAATAATTTTTGTTTCATAGCAACAATTAGTTTATATATATTTGTGTCATTATTTTATTAAGATACATACAAAATTTTTGTAAGAAAATTCAAGAATTTACTTTTTACTTAGGTAATACTTTCAGGATGATGAGCATTTGCCCAACATTTTAAGTAAATTTTATAGTTACAAATGTTAAAATAATATTGTTTTAGAAAACAAACAACACTATTTTAAATTTAATTTGAAGTGAACCATGTCAAAAATTAAACAACCAGACGATTTAAGTAGTATTGCTATTGACTCACTTTGCAACTATGTATATACACTGGCAATGATGCTAATTGAAAGCAAAGAAAAGTATGACGTAAATGAAGAAGCATTGCAAAGAGTTACATCACCGGATTTACCAATTAATTTATCTTGTACTATTTCAGCGAGATTATTGGTAACTCTAAACACAGTTATTACAAATTTAAATACTTCAACAAGGAGTTTCGAATCATATACAAACTTCTACAGTACAAATGTAATAACAAAAATGATCAAAGCCATTGTGCATCCTCAGATTTCAAAGTTGGATATGTCAACACTTCATACGTACATTAAAAGAATTCTAATTGAAAATATGTGTGATTTAAAAAAACTTAAAATTTTGGTTGTAACAGCTCCATTTCCATTGGGTGCGGAAGAAAATCTAGTAAATAATTTGAGCTTAATGAAATATTTAGTTATTTTCAAAATGAGAAGTTGCTGTAATAATAATGTGATTAGAATTTTAGGAAGGCATTGTTGCCAACTTCTTAAAGTTTTAGACGTTAGTTATTCACTAGATGTGAGCAACATTTGTTTTGCTAGTTTGAAGAGATTGAAGAACTTGAATGAACTTCTGATAGCAGGGACACGTGTTAACAACTTAGGATTTGATCATTATTTTTCTTATGTCTCCAAGTGCAAGAAGGAGGAAAATAATTGTTTCAATATTTGGAAATTGAGTTTAGGTCACGAGAGATTTTGGTCCTTGTCCTCAGATGATATGACGAAAATAACGAAAATATTTCCTGACCTTACAGCTATCGAGTTACATAATTTGGGTGAGGATTTAACCATGCTACATCTGCATAAATTAAAACATATAGAAGTTCGTTTTTGTGAATTTTATTTTAACAGCGTAAATACCTTTCTCCTGCGCAACGGTTATAATCTTCTGTCGTTAACATTTACACATGTGTACGGCGTGGACTTGATCTCCATTGTGAATGTCTGCACTCAACTGAAGGCCCTGATCATGTGGAATTGTATCACTAGAAATCCTGATGCAGAACATATTATGAATTCTGCAAGGACATTTCAGAATTTATGTATACTTGATTTGTGTTACGTTTTTTCAATGGACGTTTTGGAATGTATTGTGTCAGTGTGTTTAAATATTGCAGAACTTATTTTAGCTTCACAGGGTTATTTCACAGACTCCTTCTTTTCGAAGATATTAGCAAGAAATCCAATGAAAAAGTTAAAGACACTGACAATTATATCGGGAAATAGTTTAACCATGTCGTCAGTCAGAGCACTAGCAATACACTGCCAGTCACTTGAAACTCTGGGTTTCATAGACAGATGGAAAGGTGTTACAAGTTCAGAACTGGAGGAGTTTAAAACAGAACTTCGTCTTAATAACAAACATATACAGTTTCGACTGCTAACAAATCATTTAACGGAAACGTCATAACATTCTGTTCGAATTATAATTATATATGTATTCATATGTATAATATATAATATTCAAACACTTATTTTTGAATCAGTTTTAATTTAGATTACTTTCAGAAAATATGAGTATTTCAAAATGATATATATATATTATTCAAATACGGTACAATATGTATGAATGTTTTAATTCAGATAACGTTAAGAAAATCTGAGTGTTTCATCAAATTCGTTGAAATATAAAACTATATATTTTATAGAAATTCATTTTTGGGCCAAAAAAGGATGAACAGATAGGTGAATAAAAAAACTACACAATAGTGAGCTATATAGTATATATAGGAAGTTAGATATAATAAGTTCAGTTAAGTCTCATAAACTGCGATGGGCAGGACACGTCGCACGAATAGGGAATCAAAGAGGTGCATGGAAGTTTTCTGTAGGAAAACCGGAAAGAAAATGACCAGTTGTTAGACCAAGAATGAGGTGGGAGAATAACATCCATAATTTGAGGGAAGTAAAATATACAGGGGATGATTGGAAAACATTAGCTCAGGATAGGGATGTAAGGAGAAGTTATGTCCACTTGGCCATTAACCTATGAGTCCATGATTTGAGAGAAGTAGATTATACAGGGGATAATTGAAAAACAAACTCAGGATAGGGATGTATTGAGAGGTTATATCCATGCGGCCATGAACCTATGGGTTCGATAGAGCGAGTGAGTTTGTCAGTTGTATAAATTAATTTTGGACAAAATTTAGTAATTCGAAGCAATACAGATTTCAAATAGCTTGCTTCTATTTTCTGCTAACAAATGTTCCCATCCTTAGAAAAATAAATATTTGAGGCTTTGATCAAAGGTAAGATATGAGACCATAACAAATTAAAAGGCCTATTACACGTGATGTATCTTCTTGTAAGCCCATGTTTGCATTTACAGAGGTTTAGGCGCTCTCCCCCTACAGGGAAGAATTTGAACCATACTAATTTAGTTACACTTGTTTTCGTAGAAATGTTATTTGAGTGATCCGTGGTCAGCGTTCCGCCTCATACTGACATCTAAGAAACCAAGGTAGTACTAGGACGGGAAAATTCGGTAAATTTTGCTTAGAGGCCTTTTCATTCAGGCTTAAGGATCTTTTACGAGCCTGAAAATCTTCAGACTCGGGACCCACGGCTTAAAGTCCTTCCCGGAGGACTTGTTCCTTGCATTTTTCCATCCTAATAAAATTCCAAGGCAAGGAATATACCAAATTTCAGCGCCATATGTTAAAACGTTCTGAACTAAGGTTTCATATATTTTTACTTGTCTATTTTTTGTAATATTCTTGCTCCACCAAACAGAGTTTAAAGCATTTATTGCTTGTTTTGTTTGTGCGATTCTATTTTTAATTTCTACTGTGTTATCGCCTGAATTGTCTAATTTTGTTCCTAAATAAGTGCATTTAATACTAGGTTCTAGTTCTTCTCCATTGCTGAAATTTACGTCTTCCATTTCTTTTCCTATACACACATAGTTAGTTTCCATTTTTCATATTCTTCTTTTAGTTTTTTTGCCACATATTCTATGTCATCATGATCTTGTACTATTAGTACCTGGTCGTCTGCAAAATTGAATGAATATACATGTGTATTTTGGATTGGTACGCCCATTTTTTGACATTTTTCCTCCAGTCTCTTAGTACTCTTTCAAGATAAATTTTGAATAGAGTTTGAGATAAACTGCAACCCTGCCTTAAACCTTTTGTAATAGTAAATCGTTCTATTATATGATTTCCAGCTTTTATTTTCGAAATTGATCTTTGTGTAATGATTTTATAGCTTCTATTAATCTTTTGGTAATGTTGCTAGGGTTACAAAATCCCCTAACTCCGTTAAAGATGAACATTCGGGACATGGCTTTCTGTAATGGTGTGTATAGGCAATATTTACCATTAAAAATCAGCCACAGATGAATTAGACAAAGTTTTTGTTCCGTTAATAGAGATTTTTCAAAATCTGATGGTTTTTAAGGAATTGATTGGCATATTGATAATTTAAGTTTCCGTGAGTTTCCATCACAGAACTAGAAGAATGGACATGCTTTACGGAAACTGTAAAATCAATTTACGATATCGATGTGTCATGGCGGCTAGCTACTAACACGCACAAGTTACGCTCCAGGTTTTAAGTTATTTTTCAGCAGGTGCCTTCGTTATTTCATAGCTAAAGTTGTATATTCGTAGTGAGTTTAAGTTTAAATTTATATTAGTTAGTGTCAAAAGTGTGTACATTTAACAACATGGGAAAAAACACACGTAATTCTAACAATGATTCGACAAGTTCTACGGAGGAAGCTGTGAAACGTGTGGTGAAAGAGGCGCTACAGGATCCCGGCACTCTGCAGGTGTTTGTGTCCATGTTGCGGGACCAGGTAGTGGCGGAACTGCAGAAGACCATCCAGGACAACACTAAAGTAATTGAGGATCTGAAAAAGACCCTCGATGAAAAGACAGAAAGATTGAGGTGTTAGAAATAAAATAGACGACTTAGAACAATACCAGAGACGTCAATGCCTCAGGATTTTGGTGTAAAAGAAGAGGCCGGAGAGGACACTGACCAGAAAGCCATCGAGGTGGCCAAAAAAATCGGTGTCGATTTATCAGTGACTGACATTGACAGAAGTCACCGTGTTGGTGTTAGTAATGCTGAAAGACCGCGGGCTATAATAGTGAAATTTGTTAGTTACCGCAAGCGCAGTGAAGTTTTTCTAAGCAAGAAAAAGTTGAAAGGAAGTGGGGTCACTGTTCGCGAGGACCTAACGAAGTGTCGCTATCGCCTGCTACAAGAGAGTATACAGAAATACGGTATTCAAAATGTATGGACAATGGACGGTGCCGTCATAGCTAAAGTGAATGGCGAAAAACGCAAAATTAGATCTTCTACGGATATCAATTAGATAGGACCTGAGTGTAAAATATGTTTACTTTGTCTTTTCTTTGCTAACAATTATATTGTTAATTTATTTCTAATTTAGGTAAGTTTTAAGTTTATTATTTTTTATTTAGGACAACTTACTTGTTTTATTTTAATTTAAGTTCTTTGTTTAGCTAAATTATTTTAATTTTATTAGAGTTATTACAGTACATAGTTTATTTTTACTTTCTGCTATTGGCAACATTGAGCTGACAAATGAAGACATGTTTGCAACCTCTGACTCACTCACCTTCTCCAATCACCCTCTTATTGTGCAGACAACTTTTAACGCAGGTAGCAACATTCCTCAATCCCAACCATCCCCTCCAACAACAAATACTACTAGTCTACTTAAGAATGCATTTTCTATTGATAAATCATCACTTAAAATCGCTCACGTAAATTCACAAAGCATTCTGTCCCACTTTGATGAGTTTGAAACCATATTTTCATCTCTTGGACTGAGCGCCATTTTAATTTCGGAAACCTGGCTGACCCCTTCCATACCTTCGTCCCTTGTTCACCTAGACGGATATACATTGCTCAGAAATGACAGAATAGATAAAAGAGGTGGAGGAGTTTGTGCCTTTATATCAAATGAGCTTAATCCAAGAATTGTCCACAAGTCCCCTTCTGTATATTCCGCTCGCCCCGAGTTCTTATTCGTAGAAATTCAAGCCAGTCTAAAAAAATGTCTCTTATGCATTGTATACAAACCTCCAAAAATAAGGCACCTTTCGGATCTAGAAAACGCTCTGAACGATTCATTACCTCATTATGAACACGTTATTGTCGCAGGCGATTTTAATACAAATCTTCTTCAGACTGACTCACCAGCCATACAACTTAAAAATATGTTCCAAAGCTTAAATATGACAATTGTTCCTTTCTCTGCCACACATCATACTGCTAATACCGACACTCTACTGGACTTAATAGTGACTACACATCCACAGAAAGTACTGTCATATGGACAAATTCCTGCTCCCGGCATATCTGCTCATGACATTGTATTCGTAGAATACTCACTCCAATGTCCTAAAAGACGCTCTAAATTGATTACGTACAGAAATTTACAAAACATAGACGATACTAAACTAAAATCAGACGCTTTAGAACTACCATGGCACACAATATGGAATCTTAGATCAGTTGATGAAAAAGTAGACACATTTAATACACTGATATTACAACTATATGATAGACATGCACCAGTAAAAACCCGACGATTTTCCCGCCCCCCTGCACCCTGGATGAATGACTCAATACGTGAACTTATGTCAAAACGAGACAAAGCATACCGAACATACAGACGACATAAAAATGACGAGAACTGGCAACTGTACAAACAACTTAGAAACACAACTACACAAACTATACGCAATGCCAAACTACGACACGCCCACAGTATAATCGGACCTGAAATAAGTGCACGGGACACTTGGCGAAATCTCCGTGCAATGGGACTTAGACAGTTGAATCCCTCAACTGACTCTATAGACATTTCTGTAGATGACTTAAATGAACATTTTACCTCAATACCCATGACACCTCCAGACAACAAGACTAAAACAGACATTCTTAAAGACTTATCCCCATCCCCCCATATAGGAAGAGATAAATTTCACTTTAACGACATTTCGCCTATAGACGTTAAAAAAGCACTCAAGCGGATTAAATCCAATGCACAAGGAACAGATAACATCAGCATTTTAATGCTAAATAAAATCATTGACATTATACTACCCACAGTGACTCATATTTTTAATGCTTCCCTTATAACTTCTATCTTCCCTATCTGTATGGAAACAGTCTAGAGTTCGGCCTATACCAAAAATAAGTACACCTGCTAACTGTAATGACTACCGACCGATTAGCATCCTTCCGACATTATCTAAAGCCCTGGAACATATTGTACATAAGCAAATGACTGAATATCTCCAAGAAAATCACCTCCTTGATCCTTATCAATCCGGCTTTAGATATGGTCATAGCACAACCACAGCTTTGCTAAAAATTACTGAAGATATTCGTGAAGCCGTGGACAGACGTCAATTGACTCCTTTAACCTTACTTGACTTCAGTAAAGCTTTTGACACAGTAGACCACGACTTACTTATGATAAAGCTCAAGCACCTACACTTGTCTGACAGCGCTGTATCCTGGTTCGACTCATACCTGCACGGTCGTCAACAATACGTTTCATTAAACTCTAGATCTTCGTCTTGGCGCAACGTGCCGGCTGGAGTCCCCCAGGGCAGTGTTCTCGGACCTCTTCTTTTCTCAATCTACATAAATGACTTGCCAACTGTACTAAAGCACTGCCGTTATCACCTCTACGCTGATGATCTCCAAATTTACCTACATTCACCTCCTCATTCTCTCTATAACAGCTTGACAAAAATGAATGACGATCTCATATCCATCTTTAACTGGTCTTCAAGTATCGGTCTAAATCTAAATCCTAACAAGTCACAAGTAATTCTAATGGGACAACAAAGACTGCTTACAACCTTTGACATATCTACACTACCAAACATTAGTATAAATAATATAATCATCCCTTATTCTTCTTCAGTAATAGATCTTGGACTACATCTAGACGCAAATTTAACCTGGCAAACACAAGTGAAACACATATGTAAAAAGACTTTCTCCATCTTACATTATCTTAGACGTTTAAAGAATTTTCTCCCAGTTTCGTTAAAACAAATCCTTGTGCAGAATCTTGTGTTACCACACTTCGATTATTGTGACATTATATATAATGATCTAAACTATGACTTGTCGCAGAGACTGCAGCGTGTTCATAATGCTTGCGTTCGATTCATTTTCAATATCCGCCGTTATGACCATATTTCCGAACACTTTAATAACCTCTCTTGGCTCCGTCTTACTGACAGACGTAAATTGCACTCTCTTTCACTACTTTTCAAGCTTCTGAATTCCTACATCCCTACTTACCTGGCGTCTAGATTTGAGAAGTTATCCTCTTACCACAATATTGACACTAGATCACAAGATAGCAGTCTGCTAACAATTCCTCTTCATAGCACTTCCTCCTATTCTACTTCCTTCACAGTAGCCTCTGCCCGCTCCTGGAATCTCCTTCCTCAAGATATCAGGGGTTGCCGCACACTTGGTACCTTTAAGTCACGCTTATACAGTTACCTGTTGTCTAATAATTAATTTTTCTCTATTTATTTAATTTTATACTATGTCATTAATCTTTTCCTGTTTTTATATATATTGTACATATTATATATTTAATTCGTTAAATTTAGAGTAAATCAAAATACATTATAAATATTAATTGTATTGTATTCATAACTTGTAATCGTTTATATATTGTAATTTAGATTTAAGACTATTTTTTGTTTGTATTTTTTTCAAACCTGGTTGAGTGGTAGACAAGGCCTTAAGGCCTTAACTCTGCCAGGTAAAATAAAGCTATTATTATTATTATTATAAGTAAAATAAATTTACTAAGTAGAACAGGCCTAGTTATTTAAGGTGCATATACAGTTTGTAATAAGATCGACTATGCGAAACTGAAAGAGACTATTTTCAGTTTTTAATAATGTTTTTAACTTTCTAGCAATACGTTTGCGTTACTTACGCATAAATAAGTAACATTTTTTTCAATTTTATAAAACCTGAAAATCCATAACCTGATCATGATATTGTATTACACTTTCAACCACTTATTATTTTTTATTTAATGTTAGCACTGTTTAAATCAACAACTTAATAAAACTCTGTTGTATCATAAATCGAAAACACTCATTTGTCTTTAAAATTTCCCCTCTCTGTTTGTTTTGTAAAATATTGAACTATCTTGCTATTTGATAAACTCATGGTACAGAACAAAATTACAACTCTGCATATCAATTTTGGGCTCACTTAAAGACTCCCAAATTTTGTACTACAAGAACAACATTTGTTTTCAAATTTAATATTACTTTTCCGTAAAACAAAAACAAAAATAAACACAAAAATACTCATTTTCCTTACCATCATCATCCTCCTTCACGGATTAGATCTTTGCTTGTTCCGATCTCACGTCTGTTCAGCCCTACCGATCTTCCTCCTCCAGGATTATACATCAGTGCCATCTTTGGTATCCTATCCTCTGTCATTCTTTGCAGATGTTCTATCCAATTGTTTCTGTATATTTCTACTTGTCGAAGAAGTGGTTGTTGTACTTTTAGTTCCTCTCTAACATTCTCATTTCTAATGTTCTTCTCTTGTAAAACCTTTCACAGCCCGAATAGGAATCTCATTTCCGCTGCCTGAATTTTCCTTTTTTATTTTTCCTTCAGAACTCAATCTCACTTCCATACATCGCCACTCGTAGTGCCATCATTGAGTAAAATCTTATCCTGTCTTACTTTGTTTCTCAGTGTTCGTCTGATTGTTTCACAAATTTGTTGAAATTTCTGCATTTTTCTATTTATATGATAAGAATATGGAATAACTAAGAAAGTAACTAATTAAATTAAAATATTTTTGTAAATAAATTTGTAAAAACTAATACCTGTTCTGGTAGCATCTCCTCAATTTCAACTCTTTATAGCTGGATGCTATTATGATATGTATTTTAAAAGTTTGCAATTTACATTTATATATTCTACCGTATTGCTCATTATTTATACAGATTCCAAACAATAACCTCTTCCACTATGGTAGAGCTTAATAGAACTGAGGAAATAACTCATGTTTATAGTTTACTTACCCAGCATAGATTGAATCCATTACGAAATAATGAACTATTAGGAGTGGAAGTTAACATGAAGCAAACATTTAAATTTCGCTGCATGTAACATTAGAATGATACAAGAAAGATTGAGATCATTGATAAATAAAATTATATTAATATGAGTGGAGGTTAACATGAAAGCTGGAATTTGTGTGGAAACATTTCCAACTCTCCAGTGAGCGCAATTATGTTTCCTCACAAGAACCTGGATACATAGGTACAGTTATGATTGTATTGTTTTTACTTCCTTTTGACTCTACTACAGCCTCTCCTTGGTTTGGAGTTTTCTGACCAAGCTAATTTATTTATGCTTTACAGATGTAATGAATGGAACCCATTGCTTGAACTCCCTCCCGGATATCTTGTTTATTGGATTTTTTCATCATTAAAAATCCACCGATCCCGGTCGGGTTTGAACCAACGACCGTCGTGACTAGAAGCTAGGAACCTCACCATAGACTACAGCTGCACCTATACTATTAGTTTCAACATAATAATTCACTTTTTTTAGAATTACATAATTTATTGTAGTATAGATATAATATAACCCTCCATGGTATCTTTACCTTGTCGTGCTGGAGTGGCTCGTGTGCTTAAATGATCCTGAGAGCTATGCCGGCGGTAGCATTGCTGCCGATAGGGTTACCCATGCCGGACTGGTCGAAGGTGATAAGCCAGACGAAATAAGTACCTTGGTCGAAAGAGTGACGATCTTTCACCGTAAAAATAGAACCGTCAAGAAATGCGGACATTTGTTCAACTGGGGTAAAATTTTCCGGAGGTCAAATAGTCCCCCATTCGGTTCTCCGGGCGGGGACTACTTCAGGGAACCCATGCCAAAGGCTCAAACACAGGGACATGTTCCTAGGAACATGGAAAGTTAGGACTTTATACAATAGCGGGGCACTAGAAATATTAACGCGGGAACTAGATAAATCGCCCTTGGATATAGTCGCTTTACAGGAAGTTAGGTGGCCAGGAGAAGGTAGTCAGGAATCAGGAAGCTTTGCATTATACTACAGGGGTGCAGAAAGACCTGCATTTGGAACGGGTTTTTTAGTCAGGAGGAGGATCCTATCCGCTATCCGAGATATTAAGTTTGTTAGTGATAGGGTATCATACATAATTCTAAAGGGTAAACAACGTGATTTTATAATTATAAATGTACATGCCCCCACAGAAGATAAATGTGACAAGATCAAGGATGAGTTCTATGAAGAATTAGAATGCTTATTTGATAGCCTTTCACGATATCATATGAAAATTGTCCTAGAAGATTTTAATGCAAAAGTGGGGCGGGATGATATATTCAAACCAACAATAGGCAAATTCAGTCTTCATGAAGATAGTAACGACAACGGGGTTAGATTAGTCACCTTTGCCACATCAAAGAATCTCATTGTTAAGAGCACAACATTTCAGCATAAGGATATTCATAAATACACCTGGACGTCCCCAGATGGAGAAACTCGGAACCAGATAGATCATGTATTAGTGGATAAACGCTGGCACAGTAGCATCATCGATGTTAAATCAGTTAGAGGGATAGACTGCAATTCGGATCATCATCTGGTCAGAGTGAAAATCAGACAACGACTGTCGCTTATGAGAGGAACAAACGCTAAAGATGGTTCTGTAAAATTTGAATTAAAAAACTTGAAAAATGATGAAATGCGGCACGAATACCAGATCAAAATTGCTAATATATTTGAAGTACTGGAATCTTCAGATGACAATGTGGCAAACGAAGAAGAAACTGATATAAATAAAGAATGGAAGGCTATAAGATATACTATTAAGTTGTCAGCATCAGAAAGCATTGGTTGTTTAAAGAAGAGGCAAAACAAGAAATGGTTAGATGAGGAATGTGTCGACATTGTAAAGAAAAGAAAGCTAGCAAAAATGAAATGGTTACACGAGCCAAAGAAGGCAAATTTAGAGCAATTGGGTAGTATTAGACGGGAAACCACCAAGCTACTAAAGAATAAAAAGAGGGAATATTTGAGAGAGAAGATTAATTATCTTGAAATGAATGCAAAAAATAGGAACATTAGAGAATTATATCAGGGAATTAGTATAGAGAAAAAAGGGTTTCAGGCTAGAACAAACATAATTCGGAATGAAAATGGGGATATGATTGCAGATTCCAAGGGTATATTAAATAGATGGAAAAGTTACTTTAATCAGCTATTAAATGTACATACAGAACAGGACATTGAGGAGGATAATTTACAGACAGCAGAAATGCTAGTCGCAAAGCCAAGTGCATTAGAGGTTGAAATGGCGATTCAAAAATTGAAGATGTATAAAGCATCAGGTTCAGATGAGATCCCAGCAGAACTGATAAAATCAGGGGGAGAAAAATTGATGGACAAGATACGCTGGTTGCTTAGTATGATTTGGGAAAAAAGAAGCTCTTCCAGATGAATGGAAAGAATCAATTATCGTACCAATTTATAAGAAAGGAGACAAAACTGATTGCAACAACTACAGGGGCATCTCATTACTTTCAACTTCGTACAAAATTCTTACAAATATATTAGTAAGCAGACTTACTCCCTATATTGATGGCATTCTAGGAGATCATCAATGTGCATTTAGAAGAAACAGGTCTACAACAGATCAGATTTTTGGTATAAGACAGATTCTAGAAAATAAATGGGAATATAATGGTAGTGTACATCAACTATATGTAGACTTCAAAAAAGCATATGATTCAATTAAGAGGGAGAAGTTATATAGTATCCTGCTGGAGTTCGGAACTCCTAAAAAGTTAGACTTATACGAATGTGTCTAAATGGCACAAATAGTAGGGTGCGTGTAGGCAAACAGTTTTCGGACACTTTTGAAATCCAGAATGGGTTGAAGCAAGGAGATGCACTATCTCCTCTACTATTTAATTTTGTACTAGAGCATGCCATTAAATCTTTAGAGAATGAGGAAGGCTTACAACTCAATGGTATTAATAAGCTGTTAGTTTATGCTGATGATGTAGTATTGTTGGCCGATAGCGAGGAGATACTAAAGGACAACACGCACACACTATTGAGTAACACTAAGAAATTAAGACTAGAAGTAAATATCAATAAAACTAAATATATGGTCACACGTAGAAATTCATTATATAATGGAAATGGACAGCTAATGACAAATGAGGGAAATTTTGAGGAAGTGGCTGAATTCAAATACCTAGGAACAATAATCACAAATAGGAATGAGATGCACAAAGAAATTAAACATAGGCTCAATTCTGGAAATGCATGCTATTATGCATTGCAGAGACTCTTGATGTCCCAACTCCTTTCAAAAAACGTTAAGACTGAAAATATATAAAACTATTATTCTACCAGTTTATATTATATGGGTGCGAAACATGGACTCTTACTTTAAGAGAGGAAAGGAGATTACAAGTATTTGAGAATAAAGTACTTAGGAAAATTTTTGGACCAAAGAGAGATGAACAGACAGGTGAATGGAGAAGACTACATAACAATGAACTACATGGTCTTTATAGGAAGCCAGATATAATAAGAACAGTTAAGTCTCGTAGACTGCGATGGGCAGGACATGTTGCACGTATGGGGAATGAAAGACGTGCATGGAAACTTCTTGTAGGAAAGCCAGAAGGAAAACGCCCAGTTGGTAGACCAAGAATGAGGTGGGAGAACAACATGAACTATGATTTGAAGGAAGTAGATTATACAGGGAATGATTGGAAAGCATTAGCTCAGGATAGGGATGTATGGAGAGCTTATGTCCGTGCGGCCATGAACCTACGGGTTCGATAGTGCCAGTGAGTAAGTAAGTAAGTAAGTATAGATATAATATAAAATTATTAGATTTAGGACTGAAAATAATTAAATCTAAGCAATAAATTGTATGGGCATATAATGAGAAGAAGGAACACCGAAACAAACAAAGAAATATTGAAATGGATACCTCCTGGAAAAGGGAAACGTGGTAGACCAAAGCCAACGTGGATAAAGGGATTTCAAGACAACGTGAAGAAGAGAAATATGACAAAAGCAGACACGCAAGACCGGGAAGTATTGAAGAAAAAAGTTGTATATTTCGGTTGAGGATACATGTGTATATAACAGAAGTAATCCTGAAACAAAATTGAAATAAACAATAAAATATATACATAAAATTATTTTATTACTAATAGCAGATTTTAATACCTACGAATAGCAAACCGCTGTTGGAATTAATTTAAAGAAAAATTTAATAATAGTTTCTATCAGCTGGTATTACAGGATTAACTAAAACCAGGAAATTAGGTAGTTTCATGTTATAAAATAGCAATCTATTAATATGGCTGGCACATATGGTAAGAATTCTAAAGCATTCAGACAATTTAAGCATATAGGCCTAAGACTAATATTGTTTACATCTGAAATACAGAAAAATATATATTGATAAATAAACAAATCCATTACATTTTTTTTTACATTTTTTTTTACATTTTTGAAGAAAAATGACAGTTTACCTCTTGTAAAATCCAAATACTTGCAATAATGTTATTCCTGTGTTTGATGTAGACAATAACAATACAATTAAACTTTATTCTCCAATGGTTCCCTATCCCCTATCAAGTTCCTCTGGCACTCACATGTGTTAAATGGACCAAATGTGTCATTCGTTTAGAATTGTATAGATTAGAGTCAATGATATGGATTAGAGTTTCCGTCCCATTTGCTCTCTGATACCTGATACAGGAGCAGTAGGTATTACAGTGTTTTCTTCTGTCATTTATAAGCCTATACAGAATGTCCAACATTGACAGAAATGTAATGTTACACGTAGCACTATGCTGTTTGCTTTATTTGAACAGTGAATTACAATCCACATTTCACCTAGAAGCATATATGGCGCTTTTCAAGAAATCAACAAAATTGTTTCTTATTTTAGACTTGGTTGATCATTCAATTGTTTATATATCATATAAGATACATTGGTTTAATTTATTTAATATTTTTAATAAAACATTAGCAAAACGAACTGGTACAAGTTGTTGAATTACACAATATACAGTAATATCTTACAAAATGGTAACTGTAGTCCAACACATTTAAATAAATGGTTCGAGAAATAATGATTTTATCAATTTAGATGTTAAACATGTTCAGAGAAAATTTATGACGTGGCCGTGTTTCCGAGATATTTCACATGGTACTTTTATCGAGATGGTGAGTAAGAATCATTGCGATTTTTAAAATATGAATCAATAAAAGTATATAAAGTACCCAACATGTAAATAAGTGATACTTAGGTACGGCATAGAGACATATTGATCAATACAGTAAATTTGGTACCGACACACAATTAAGGTTGGACAACACACGGTAATCAAAGAAGATATTATAATGGGTGGCAACAGGAAGAAACATATTCGGATAACTTAAAACAGTTATAAAATTATATCTAAGGATTCATTAAACGAACGGGATTGAAAAAAGGCTGCTTTCACAAAAGGAAATAAAAATTGGGAACAGAAAAACAACGCCAGGTATTTTAAACTGTGCAATAATAACTATAATTATAGAAATATAATAATAAAAATTTACTTGCCCATCACATTGACTATAAAGTTCTATAGAGAAAAGGATAATAAAAAATGAAAAAAAATATGAAAATCATTAGGTAAGAATACATTTAACTGTTTAATTGGCATTGTATCCATTGGTTTGATTTAGTTGGTATTATTAATGAAACAGAAGAAAACTAACTATTAGTAATAACTTAAATGCGTATCAAATTACATAATAAACCTAATAATAACAGCCATGCATGATTTTGTTTTCAGTGCGGTCCGCCTCATTTAAATGACTGGCACGAGAAATTAGTGTTTTGCCAATTAAGGAGTTGCATAATTAGAAAATGTTTTGTGTAATATGTTGCTAAGAAAGTACTTTAAAACAAAAACATCACAATACATACAAGCTTCAGGAAATGTAAACAATACATTAAAATCCAACACTATTAGAAGTCTCGGGGAATAAAAATAATTTATGTTGGTCCACTAATTTTATTATCGCATATTTGTGAAATAGAAAGCGATGTAATAAAAGTTACTTCAGCTGAGACTGAAAATTACAGGAATATTCGATCACAAGGGGAACATTGTAATTTTAAAATACTTATTATTTGATTATGATTTGGACATGTTCCTAGGAACATGAAATGTTAAATTAAACATAGGCTCAATTCTGGAAGTGCATGCTATTATGCGTTACAGAGAATCTTGACGTCCCAAATCCTTTCAAAAAACGTTAAACTGAAAATATATAAAACTATTATTCTACCAGTTACATTATATGCATGCGAAACATGGACTCTTACTTTAAGGGAGGAAAGGAGATTACGAGTATTTGAGAATAAAGTTCTTAGGAAAATGTTTGGACGAAAGAGAGATGAACAGACAGATGAATGGAGAGGACTACTAAACAGTGAACTACATTGTCTCTATGGGAAGCCAGATATAATAAGAACAGTTAAGTCTCGTAGACTGTGATGGACAGGACATATCGCACGAATGGGGAGTGAAAGACGTGCTTGGAAACTTCTTGTATGAAATCCTGAGGGAAAACACCCAATTGGTAGACCAAGAATGATGTGGGAGAATAACTAACTATGATTTGAGGTAAGTAGATTATACAGAGAATGGTTAGAAAACATTACCTAAGGATAGGGATGTATGGAGAGTTTATGTCTGCGCGGCCATGAACCTACAGGTTCGATAGTGACAGTAAGTTAGTTATTTGATTGTGATTACCAATGGATATCGGAGATTATATGGGTTTAAAATTTGCTGACATTTTTCTTACATGTGACGAAATAAAACCGAAAAACCTTATCCAGAAAACTGATCCCGACCGGCGATAGAATCGAGGTCAAACAATTGCGTCCAAGGCAACTGTGTTACCCCATTCCTCAGCGGTGAACAATTAATATAATGATAATCTAACTATATACCTAATACGTCACGCGTGGGGACAAGGGTGCTCCCTAGAGGGAGTTTCCTAGCCAAGCTAAATTATTTACGCTTATTTACCTAGATATGACAATGAATTACATCTAGTTAGCACATTGTCTCAATGAGACATCTAGTTAACAACTAAGACATTGCTTGGATGGATGAAGTTCGGTTAAATTTTTCACAGAGGCTTTATTATTCAGGCTTGCGGTTCTTTACGAGCCTGAGAATCTTCAGATAATGGTAAATAATAAATTATATCATAAGATAAGTCCACCGCTGTGGTCTCGAGGTAGCGTGCTGCTTTGTCACGCAGCGGGCCCGGGTTCGATTCCTGGTCGGGACAGGCTCCTGGGTTAGGTTTTTTCGGGGTTTTCCTCAGCTATATCACGAATGTGAGGAAGCGTAGGGCCCAACGGTCCCCGAAAATCATCCGGCCATCATCATGATCCTTATCATTATCATCATCATACATCACCGGTGTGAAAAGCAACGGGAAACTACCATATCTATAATTCCCTAGTAAAGCTGCAAAGCATATCATGAAAATGCTATGATAGCAGTGAAAGACCTGCCCTCGGCAGAATTACTATGGATGGATCATAAGATAGTTAATAAGTTAATAGTGTTTGTGCACGTTATATATGCAACCTCCGTAAATCAGACCACATAACTCCAGTATTTGAAATGTTGTCCTGGTTCCGATTGGAAGACAGGCGAAAGATACATTGTGTCTGCTTCTTATACAACACTTTGTCCACCTCATCACCCCTTTATATTTCTACTCGCTTTCATTCGTTATCCTCTCACCATAACTTAAACACAGGTTCGAGAGAACATTTAACTCTAGCTGTTCCTCTACATCGAACATCTCACTATTCCTCATCCTTCCTCGTTCAGCCACCCGACTCTGGAATTCCCTCCCCTCGTATATCAAGGACTGCCCGACTCAACAACAGTTTAAAAAGAACCACACTTCATATTTCTTTAGACAATATAATATATAACAATGTTCCATGTATACTTTTATTATTCCTATATATTTTAAACTTTCTTTGTCAAGCCATTTACTTAATCAAATTATAGATTTTATTATTATTATTATTATTATTATTATTATTATTATTATCATCATTATTATTATTTTTCTATTTTTCTTATTTTCCCTTGTCAACTTTATATTGTGTAGTTTATAATTATCTATTATGTATGATTTATCATAATTCTTATTGTATGTATAATTTAACCCCGGTCAAGTGGAAGAGAAGTCCTTACAGGCTTAACCCCATCAGGTAAAATAAATAAATAAATAAATTCTTCCAGAGTTGTCTAGACTACGTGAATCTATGTCCAGAGTTTTGTAGAGCTCTTTTAAATGTATGTATGTTAATATAATAAAGTTGTACAAGTTAAAGGACCAAGTTACAGCAGGGCGAATTGTAAATCCAGAGTATTTTGTGCACGCGCACAGTTTTCAGTATTAGCAAACGTGGAAAGCTTCACTAACTAGCCCGCATCTCCAAACCAGAAGTTTGCAAACTTTTCAGTTTAATACAACACAGATACACCACAGAACTACTTTTTGTTTCGAAAATCTCTCTCTTCTTTCAATTTTGGTTGAATTTCATACAGCGCAATTCATATTTTAAAAAAACAACTATTTAAAAAATATATATTATCTTCTTCTTCTTCTTCTACTTCATGATATTAAGCATTTTGACTGGTTTTCACATCAAGTTGGATTTAATTAAATTTCCCATCTAGTAAATAGGCGTCCAACACTTCTATGTCCTATTGGTCTGTACTTTAGTAACAGCTGAGGGATTCTCTCTGTAGGCATTCTTTTAACATGTTCATACCAATTATTTATTTTATTGTAAATTCTATTTGTTAAATTAAAAATATTTACGTCTTTCCTAATATCTTCATTTCTTTTTCTGTCCAAAATTGACACACCTGCTACTGAACGTATGAACTTCATTTCTGCAGTTTCTATGTTCCTTCTGTCTGAACGGTTAAGTGCAATTTTCAAATAATTGTAATGTATATTAATGTAATGTAATGTAATGTAATGTAATGTAATGTAATGTAATATAATATAATGTAATTTAATGTAATATAATATAATGTAATATAATGTAATGTAATATAATATAATGTAATATATAATGTAATACAGGGTGATTCAAAACTCTCTTGACATTTTCGTCACACCAATGTTTTTATGCCAAACTTCTTATTACATATAGAAAGTAATGACTACTTGATGATAAAACTCAATTCATTTCAATATGGTGGCCCTCTAAGATACAGACACCATCTTTCTTGTATACAGCGAAACACTTTTGCCAGCATAGCTAGTGTGATTGCAGCTACCGCTGCAGCTATTCGGTTTCTGAATTGCTATAAAGTGTTGATCTTCACTTCATACACTTTGGACTGAGAAGTCTAGTGGTGTCAGATCTGGAGAGCGGGCCGCCCAAATTCTCGGTAAACCACTACTGATCCACCTACCAAGGAAACTTCGTTGAGGTGGTCACGAACAATGATGGCGAAATGGAGTGCTGCACCATCTTGCTGGAAAACCCAGTATTTTGTACAGCATCCTGTGCCAGCTGCTGTTTCAGGTATTGTTCTAACATGTCAAGATAGGTAATTTCAGTTACTGTTGTTTCCGCGAACATTAACGGCCCGTATTTTTTGTTTTTGTTATTCCCAGCCTTACATTTACTTTTGGTGTGTCTCTCTGAAACTCTTGTATGGCGCTTCGCTATTCGCCTGCCCAAATTCTACAATTATACCTATTGACATGTCCACATATGTGGAATTTTGCCTCATCACTGAACAACACATGTTCCATCAGGTCTTCTTTTCAGTGGCATTTAACAGGTCATCACACATAGCTTGTCGAGCTGCATAGCTTTCGGGTTCACGCTTATGCATTATCTGGATATGATAAGAGCATTTGATCAGTTAGAAGCGCTTACAGTGCTTTGAGATATACCCAACTCTCTGCCGAGTCTTCTGGTTGATGCACCGGGACTTCGTGAGGTGGTATCTTCTGGTGTTGTAGCCGGCCTCCCTCTACGTGCCTCATCAGCAACTGATCCCGGCCATTTCATTTTTAATACCAGATCTCTAATAGCGTGCCTGCTAGGATCTGATTTTCTGAACTTTCTAGTGAATTCTTCTTGGACCTGCCTGTACATCAATCCTCATATATGAGCGAAAAATACAGCTAATATTTCCTCTATTGTTAGCATAGTTTCCAATTACATATAACAAAAATACATAAATTAACTATATGAGGAAAATGTCAAGAGACTTGAATCACCCTGTATAATATAATACAATATAATACAATAACATAATAGGTATTCGAATTTAACAGAAATTTGTAACAGAAATTATTTAATGATGTAGAACTATATGGTTTTATTGTTTGTAAATCTATATTAAATAACAGCTTATAAAATTGTGGTTCCTCATGTCGCAATAAGCAATGTTTTCATGTTTTTTTCTAAACAGGGTAACTTATTTTTTGTAGAATGCTATCAGGTTGTCTTACGTAATTTCTGGCATTCTTTCCTGGCATTGCGGAATTGCAATGCACTTCTGAGGTTGAAACACCTGGAAGACGGAGCTACGACCGAAGCACGAGGACAGTCCTTTGAACATAAGCTTAACTAAATTCCAGACCTCGGTCTATCATAGGAATAAAAAGGAACTAATTCTATCGTCTGAGAGAAAATAGAACCTGGGACCTCATGAACTGTTTTCAGAATCTCTGTCTAAAAGATAAAGAGGCTAGATATGTAAAAAAAGATAGGCCTATTATAAAAAATTATAAATGAGTTCCAAAATAATTGCCAAAATAAAATGTGTTCTATGAAGAATGTTTTATGTATCAAGAACATTAATTTAGTTTAATATTTTGCTTACAAATACTGAAGATTTATAAGACTGTGTTTTCAAAGAATTAATGTGAGAGGGTTGAGTTTGAGATGTAAAATTAACCCTCAGTCTCGTTTCTTCTTGCTTCTCATGAAGCAGATAATCTAGATTCGTTATAGCTCGTTAGGTTCTAAACGAAACATAAATGAGCACGACAGAAAATTGGGATGTTCAACAACATTTGATCCTACATTCCTTAACAAAATGCACCTTATAAGGGAAGAGTGACAAGAATTTTTAATGAATTTATCTTTCTTAGTAAATTAGTAATAATAGGACTTTATTAGAATAAAAGTAAGATACATACAATATTAATTACAAATATGGGTCTCACGGGCAGTAAGCTGTACGTGCTGTTGACAGTCCGTTACAATACGTAATGTTTGGTAATAACATAACGTAAAACTAAAAAGAAAACAATGATATTACAATAAGAATATTTATTAATTTGGCGGTTACTATATGAAAATCATATGTACTTAATTAAATAAAAATTTAAGTTTTATATGATTTTCATAAACTTTAAGTTTTATTTTTATTTAATTAAACAATACGATAACAAAACAATTACATTATATAAGGCTGCGCCAGAAACACTGCCAATTTTAAACATGTTATGTTGGCATGAAGAAATGCAACTACACATTAATAGTGTACATTGTTCGAAAGAACACATCCTGCCATTAATTAAACAACCACGTTTTGTAAATTATGTCCTTTAGATGTCCACCATTCTTGGCGATGTAATCTTCTGCACGGACGCGCACATTTTCAATAATCTTACGAAAAGTGTCACCGTTATGGCCTCGATTTTGGGGTGAATGTTGTTTTTCCAAGTCTTCAAGAATTGTTGGCTTATTAGTATACACTTTGGGTTTTAGGAATCACCACACAAAAAATCACAAGCAGATAAATCGGGTGAACGGGATGGCCAGTTGACATTGCATTAATGTATTATCAAATATATTAATTGATATAGAGCACCCCACGCTTTTGATGGTCAAATTATTTTTTTAGATAACTCTGAATAAATAACAAAGTAAATAAATCATATATTTTCACCTAAAAGTATGGCTGTAATTATTCATCCGAAATGATTAATTGATGAATAGGTTAAGGTTTTATTAACTGAAATTTGGTAATATCCCACCACAGCTCCTACAAGGACCGAGGCATCCCTAGATTAGATGGAGATTATTCTTTTGTTGACCACTTTAATTTTATCCCAAGTGTGGTGGAAATTAAAGTTGTTTTTCATTTTTTAATTCGGTTTTCTAATAAAACATGTTGTTTTAATTTTTCTTAAAATTATTATTTATTTTTAGTTTGTATACTACCGTCTTCCTCAACTAACTAACTAAACTCACGGGCACTATCGAACCCGTAGGTTCATAGCCGCGCGGACATAAGCTCTCCATGTATCCCTATCCTGAGATGTTTTCCAATCATCCGCTGTATAATCTACTTCCCTCAAATCATGGTTAATATTATTCTCCCACCTCATTCTTGGTCTATCAACTGGGCGTTTTCCCTCTCATTTTCCTACAAGAATCTTCCATGCACGTCTTTCATTCCCCATTCGTGCCACATGTCCTGCCCATCTCAGTCTACGAGACTTAACTGTTCTCATTATATCTGGCTTTCTATAAAGACCATGTAATTCACTGTTATGCAATCTTCTCCATTCACCTGTTTGTTCATCTCTCTTTGGTTCAAAAATTTTCCTAAGAACTTCCTCAACTATTTAAAATGTTCGTTGATTTCACTCTAGACCTTTCGATGCATGCTTTATCAGCTGGAGTTTTTGTAGTAGTATTGAATTAACTGTATGTCTAATAGAGGGTTTTGCTCATTAGGCATATTTTCATTGAGTATGTTTGTATTCTTGGCCTTCATGATAATTTTGATTTCTTCTAATATGTTATTTTTGTGTCTGTGTTTTCTCTGTGTATAATTGACATAGTATTATCGATATAGATCAAATTGTGGCCACTTTCTGAAATGTGTTTAGCGAAATTTGATTTGATTGTTAAAGGAGAAGGCAAATAAAATTTCACTGTTCACCAGATTTGAATTCAATCGAAAATGTGTGGGCTAAGATGAAAATAGAGATGAACTCTAATTGGCCTGCAGATGCACGAAAGACAAAAGATGGCTTATGGGCACAAATTAAAGACACCTGGGATGCTCTACCCGGTCATCCACGTGCCTGTAGAAATTTGATTGCATCAATGCCCCGCAGATTGAGGGCAGTAATAGATGCTGAGGATTCATGCACCCGATATTGATTTTGTCTTTGTTAAAGTTTTCATTTTGGAAGATATTATATTCACTCCGCATTTTCTTATTAGAAGAAGATTTTAATTTATATTTTTGTGTGTGCATTAAAGCCATAAAACTCAAATATAAAATTAAATATGAAACTACATTACAGGTAAATGCTATTTTAACATTCCGTTAAAAAAGGTAGAACGGGAATCGAACCCGTGAGGTTACGAACGCAGACGATATCTGTTAAACCTCTAAACCACGGAAACACACTAAGCCAAACTCTCTCTTTAATGTTGCTTGAGTGTGCACTGCATTAACTAGCAAACAATCCGGTACAATTATTGAAAACGTGTTGATGTGAATACGGCTTTTGCGAGGGCTCACGAAGTTCCCCCGATCGATTGATAGTATCAGCGGATGACTCATTTTTTGTCTAAGGGTGTACGCCATAGATCACTACGCTGTTTTGTGCGAAATACTTCCACCTTCTGCTGACGATAATGAAGCTAGTGAAATGAGTGAAACAGCTGATGAAGTGGGACAAGTAACACGCGTTCTATATCTTACACCATCTGTATCTTATACCTAATAAAAGTATAAAAGTATACAGGATATTATAGATCCATCCCGACAAACGTTTGGAAACAATAGGTCATACGGTCACATTACAGTGATCTTGTGCAACTATGAAAATCGTTGGCATAACATAATATTATATAAAACTCCATGGCGTGACAAGCTAACGAGGTTCTTGGAATATCAGCCGGCTGCTGGCCTCAAATCAGCATGTTTTAATCACAGACGTGGGACGACCATCCAGCCAATATAGGCGTTATATGTTGGCAGCATGTCGGATCCCCGAGGTAATACAGCTGGTTTTCTCATCCTGGAGCCGCTACTTATTGTAGCTTTCCAAATTCCTCACGATGATAGGTGAACATCGGTCCCATACAGTCCGAAATTGTATAAGAAAATGTCTTCCCCCATGAGAATTCGAGAATCAGCGCAAGTCCCGTATCTATACACCAAGGCATTATGCCTTAAACCGCTTGGTTACGGCTCGGGACTTACATAGGTGACCATATTTTTTGGAAAATATGTATTTGGATATATTAAAACTATCAGAGGCTAAGAAGAATGCACATTTTAGTAATAGAGTTGGATCTCTTTTAGCTTCTAGCTTTTGTAAATTGGTGTAGAAAGAGTGAAGGAGCTCTTCAAAACAAAACCACTAGAAAGTGGGAGATAGATAGAAGATAGAAGATAAAAAAGAGACAGATAGGCACGTGAGTGAGAAAAGGGAGAGACATTGGAAGAAGATTGGCTTCTTTTCTCTCTTGAGAATAGAGCTCTACCACCCTACCTATCAATCCACTCGTGTATTTGTTTCACGTAGTCCAGTTAGGAGCCTTGATGCCAGTCTTTCATTGGCATGACCACCCTAGTAATGTCACAATATCATAGCCACCTCAGGTATTATGAAACCTTTCGTAAGAGAAGGAATGCCTCTTCTTTCAAAGGAGCGGTTTCGCTTATCCCAAGGGTAAAATCACAACAAGTTTCTTGTGTACAAACTTCTTATCAATTTATAAATAGCTTTCTTCCGTTTTTCATTACTTGGAAGTAGGTAGAGAGTAAAGACCACGACCACAACTTCAACTCTGGGTAATAAAAAACAAATTAAAAAAACAGAGATACAAATTAGCGTAGAACACAGCAACAAACGAAATGAGAAAAAAAAGTACAATTACTTCCGTTTATTCGGCTGTGAAAATCGCAAACTTATTACCTAGAATCAAGCTTGAATATTCTACCTTGAATTTTCGGGGCCTTATTTTTTTAAATTGTGAAAAGCAAATACCATGCATCATTAATCGCTATTTCAGAACTTGTGTCTTTTTCGCCATGTAGTTTAACACCTCTCTTTGTAGGTTCATTTGTATGTCCCCTCTACCCCGGACTTAAAGGGACACGATTTGTCGGGAGGGAATTTTAAACTCTGAATCCTATACTACACGTTTTGAACATTCTATGACATGGAGAGCTTCAGCACAAAGTCAGGGCAATTATCGAGACAATACTAAAATTTGAGGGCAAGACATATATTCGTACTAAAGAAGGGAATATAATATGTATGATTATAATGGTTGGATGGCATTCGAGGACTATTTTAATGGCGGACAGCTGCTAACAGCCTTCAACAGCGCTCCTGGCTTTTTCGATTTTTCGCAGGTGTAAACAACAGTTGGATCAGTGAAACATATCTATAAGTTTATTTTAAGTGTCAGTTAATAGTTTAGTGAAATTTATTTCGTGTTTTCAATAGTATATGATAATGGGTGGAAGAAGTAATAAATCTACTTGCTCAATTGAAGACACGGTAAAACGCGTCTTGTCCGACTCGCTCCAAGACAAGCAGTTGCTGCAGGTGTTGGCAACAATGATTAAGAACGAAGTTGTGGCGGAACTTCAAAAAACTATAGAAAACAACACTATAGTGATTGAAAACCTTAAAGAAACAATCGAAGATAAAGATAGTGTGATAAGAAATTTACAGACAAAAGTGGATGACTTAGAGCAATATCAGAGACGACATGTGTTTACGTGTTTTCGGGGTTGTTGAAGAAGTGGCCGGGGAGGACACTGACATTAAGTCAATAGAAATAGCCCAGAAAATCGGTGTTGATCTCAATATTACTGACATTGACAGGAGCCATCGTGTTGGTGTACGAAGAGAAGATAGGCCGCGCCCTATTATTATAAAATTTACTAGTTACCGCAAAAGAAGAGAGATGTTCGTAAATAAGAAACAACTCAAGGGATCAGGTATAACAATCCGAGAAGACTTAACAAGAATGCGCCACCAACTATTGAGAGACACTATTGAAAAGTTTGGTGTACGCAATGTCTGGACATTGGACGGTGTTATATTCGCTAAAGTTGGTGAATCAAAAAAGCGTATCACCAGTGCTAGTGACCTGTGTTAATTTAAGCCTTTAGCGTATTATAGGGTATGTTTATTTATATCATATAATTTAAAAACTATTTAATTATTCTATATCTTATTTTTAATATATATCAACTTTTTTTTTTCAATAATTCTTAAATTAATAATTAAGCTATAGCAATTTCTCTAGGCTAATTAGGTTAACATTTACTTTATTTTGTTAGAATAGTCCAATTGATTTTATTATTACTAATATTTATTTTTCTCTGCTCCTAATAGTGTGTTAATTCAGTTAAAATTTTCATTATTTGTAAAAGTTGGTACAATTGATCTTCCAAGTTTTAGTCAAATATTTGAAGTCCCTGACCTGCTTTCAGCACGACCATCCCCCAGGCAAATTCCTACCCTTTCTTCAAATGACAATGCCAATGAATCCTCACATTCTTCTCACCCCACCACTGCCTACCTGCTAAAAGAATGTTTTTCTCCTCGTTCAACGACTCTTAAAATCGCCCATATTAATGCTCAAAGCATTCTGCCTCACATTCATGAAATTCGACATTTATTTTCCGAGATTTCTCTGCATGCGATCTTAATATCTGAGTCCTGGCTTAAACCTTCCCTTCACTCCTCACTTGTTGATATTGACGGGTACACCCTCTGTCGCAATGATAGACTAGGGAAAAGAGGTGGGGGAGTTGCGATGTATATCAAATCGAACTTAGAGCCCAAAGTCATTCTTCACTCCTCCCCTGATTACAATGCACGACCAGAATTCCTCTTCATTGAAATTTCAGCTAGTTTACAGAGATGTCTCCTGTGTGTGGTGTACAAACCTCCGAAAGTAGAGTATCTTAGTGACATAGAAACACCTTTATTAAGTTTACTGCCGCATTATCAGCATGTTATAGTAATGGGCGACTTTAACTCTAACTTACTTTCTTCCTCATCTTCATCATTAGAACTACTGGCATTATTTCACGCATGCAATATGTATGTCTTGCCTTTACAACCAACTCATCACACATCGACGACTGATACATTAATAGACATCACAGCCACGACAAATTCACAGAAAATTATAAACTACGGACAAATATCTGCCCCCGGCATATCAGCCCATGACGTCATATATATCGAATACTCTCTCCAGTGTCCTAGGACTCGTCCTAAATTATTAACGTATCGAAATTTAAAAAATATTAACCAGCAAGCTCTAATTGCAGACGCTATCGACATGCCGTGGCATGATATTTGGACCCTATGCACAATTGACGAAAAAATTGCTTAAATTTAACAATAATGATATTAGAACTTTACGACAAACATGCCCCCTTGAAGACTAGACGAATTACTAAATCCCCAGCTCCCTGGATGTCCCACGAAATTCGACTACTGATGGCTGAGAGGGATGCTGCTTTTCGAAAATATAGACGGGAGAAAAGTGACGCTAACTTAAGACAATATAAGACATTAAGAAACAAAACGAATCAAAACATTAGGAACGCTAAGTTGCAGTATGCTCATAGTCTCATTGATCCAAACACAAATGCAAGTGATATGTGGAAACGTATTAGATCAATGGGTCTACGGCAGCCGACAACCAAAGGAGAGAGCATTAACATATCACTGGACGATCTAAACCAACATTTCACATCATATGCCACACTTAACATAAACACTACGACCAAACAACAAACTATAGATGAGCTCCTATCCACACCTACTCCTTCCCGAGAAAAATTCTTCTTTTCCTATATAATGCCAATCGACGTTAAACTATCCCTGGACCGCATTAGAACTAAAACACAAGGTATAGACAATATAAGTATCGACTTTTTAAAGAAAATACTCCATGTCATACTGCCAACTGTAACACATATATTTAATGCCTCAATTATGACCTCAACTTACCCCGAACTCTGGAAAAAAGCTATAGTCAGACCAATCCCTAAAATTAAAAATTACCTGTAACACCAAACGACTTTAGACCAATCAGCATCCTCCCAGTCCTATCTAAGGCCTTGGAGCGCATTGTTCATGGACAATTAACTGATTACCTTAACACTCATAACATACTCGACCCATACCAATCAGGTTTTAGGACAGGCCATAGTACGGCAACCGCACTTCTTAAAGTTACCGAAGATGCGCGTGAAGCAATGGACAGTGGCCACATGACAATATTTACACTCTTGGACTTCAGCAAAGCTTTCGACACTGTTGACACTGACATATTAATAGCAAAATTACGCGCTCTGAATCTTTCGGACAATGCTGTTAACTGGCTTGGATCCTATCTTCATGGTCGCCAGCAATGTGTATCCAATGCAGAACTTTCCTCATCCTGGCTATCACTGAAGGGTGGCGTCCAACAAGGTTCAGTGTTAGGACCACTTCTGTTTCTCTATCTATGTTAACGATATATCCACTAGACTTACCTATTGTCGATATCACCTATACGCTGACGATTTGCAAATTTACATTCACTCCCATCCTGACGATGTACATGACACACTAGACAAATTAAATAGTGACCCTAGACTCAATTTCCCAATGGTCGAAGAAACATGGACTTAATCTAAATACTGACAAGACACAGTGCATAATTATAGGACATCGGCGAATCCAAAGCATTATAAATTACGAAAATATCCCTACCATTCTCCTAAATGACAAAAACATCCCCTACAGCTCAGTAGTAAAACATCTGGGTATCTAAATGGACCAACACCTAGACTGGAAAATCCAGGTGAATAATACCTGCAAGAAAGTGTTCTCAATTCTTCACTCCCTAAATAGTTTTAAAAACTTCCTTCCTACAAAATTAAAACAAATACTTGTACAGACTCTTATAATGCCACACTTCGACTACTGCGACATATTACTGACTAATCTTACAACTGATCTATCTGACAGACTACAGCGTGCTCATAATGCGTGCATTCGATTTATATTCAATCTCCGTCGTTATGACCACGTGTCTCCTTCATTTCAGGCCTTATCATGGCTACGCCTAAATGACAGAAGAACTTTACATTCACATACCTTACTATTCCAAATTCTGCACACATATTTACCAACTTATTTAACAACACGTTCTCAACATTTATCGGCTCATCACAATTTAGGAACAAGATCACAAGACTCTTCTTTACTTTTGATACCACAACACAGGACCTGTCTGTACTCTGAATCTTACACAATATCTATGGCTAGAGCATGGAACTCACTTCCCAGTCATGTCAGGGACTGTCAATCGCTATCATTATTTAAATCCAAATTAACTGATATCTTAAGTTCGACACAATGAAAACATTAACTACATAACAACTATATAGAGCATTCTATTAATAATCATGTAGGAAGCTACTTACTTTATTTTATATCATTTTAATTTTATTATATTCTATGTTTTTGTTAGCATTAGCTAGTATTAGATCCATCATCATTGTATTTTGTTTAGTCTGTATTTTAATATGTTAAAATTGTAATATGTACGTAATTTTTGTATAATTTTACTATTCGCTGGTTGAGTGGAAGAGAAGGCCTTATGGCCTTAACTCTGCCAGCTAAAATAAATCATTATTATTATTATTATTATTATTTTTTAGGCTTTATATATTCCGCCCGTCTATGAGGAAAAATCTCTAAAATACCTCAACTAAGGAAACTCGTCCCTACTAGGAATCGAACTCGTGCCTACTGCGTCCGAGGCAACGGCTCAGACCTCTTTCAGAATATCACTGAAACTAAATAAACTAAATTATTACTATTACTATTATTATTATTATTACTATTATTATTACTACTACTACTACTACTACTACTACTACAAGAATTTAAAAAAAAGGGATAAGGTCAGAAACAACACAATAAGGAAAATTATGCAAGTTGAAAAAATATATTAGGAAAAATAGAAGAAAAATGTTTGAAATTATATGGACACCTCATAAGAATGGAAGAAGAGAGGATTCCAAAGAAGATCCGTAATTGGAAAGCTAATGGAAGAAGTGGAAGAGGCAGGTCTGGAGAATGATAGATGGATGGAGTGAAGAGAAGTATGGAGGCTAGAGATTGAGGGAAGAAGATGCTTTAGACAGGAACCTCTAGCGATAAATCACTTTGGGTTTGAACCTTAAAAAAAAAATATTATTATTATTATTACTATTATTATTATTATTATTATTATTATTATTATTATTATTATTATTATTATTATTCGTAGCTCTAAAGTCCGAAATGTACGTTGGCTTACTACACAACAAATTTCTATTGTCCTCTTGTATTAGCCTTCATTTTGCTCTTCTTAAATCCCACACTTGCAATATCCTTCTCAAAGTCGTCCATCAGTATTGTTCTTGTTCGTCCTCTCTGTCTTCCTCCCTCCACTCTGGATTATAATACCAATTGAGGCGGTTAGATGAAAAGGAATGTAAGTGATTATTTTTGCAAAACAAGTTTGTTGCATAATTACATTCATGAAGCGTAATTTTATTTAGTGGCAAAGTGGCATAAGTGTACGTGTTATGAGTATATAAACAGTGATTGTTACAATTTTCAATTACGTATGATTTTCTTATACAACTTTAACAATAAACCTGTTTCTCTCAATTGTGCAAAACATGAACATACGCCCAATTGCTTCTAGCCACCTCAATTTTGGTAGGCTTTTATCTTGCATTCATACTATGTGACCTAACCAACTTCATCTGTTGACTTGACAAAGCTCACAACATTGTATCTTTCTTATAACTCAACTTCCGTATTTGATCTTATTTTCCAGGACCATTTACACATTCTGGGCTGTGTATCCTCCTGATAATTTTCCTTTCGAAGGAATGGCTATTATTACTCTCTGCTGTTTCACTGTCCATGTTTTTTGCACCGTATATGAGCATTTGGCGAACAAACTGCATGACCAGACAGGTCAAGAAAGCCCTTGGCCTACTCCTACTCTCGGAGTTGTGCCGTTTCTCGAATTTCATCCCATCACCACTCTCCATTCCCCCTTCTCAGCCCTAAATGTCATTTCATTTCTCATTCACTCATTCATTTCATATCGCCCTTCATCTCATCTCATGTTAGGAAAAATATTTTGGTTGGCAATTCACAGATTTTGACCCATCAGAGTGCTGCCTCATGACCCCGAGCCTGAGCATGGGAGTAGAGGAGTTCCTCTATATCGAACATCTCACTACTGTATTCCTCATCCTTTCTTGTTTCAGCCACCCGACTCTGGAATTCCCTCCCCTCGTATACAGTATCAAGGACTGCCCGACTCAAAAACAGTTTACAAAGAAACTCACTTCATGTTTCCTTAGGCAATACAATACATAACAGTGTTCCATGTATACTTTCATTATTCCTGTATATTTTAAACTTTCTTTACCAAGTCATTTACTTCATATAATTATAGGATATTATTGTTCTTATTATGTTTTCACCC
Organism: Diploptera punctata; assembly: GCA_030220185.1. Taxonomy (NCBI): domain Eukaryota; kingdom Metazoa; phylum Arthropoda; class Insecta; order Blattodea; family Blaberidae; genus Diploptera; species Diploptera punctata. Next base: position 1,531,475 of record JASPKZ010001619.1, on the reverse strand, counting down.
AATGTTCCAGGTTGTCATTTCGACATATCTCGTGTTCTCTTCTGGCATTGGCTTAATTGTAACCCACTACTGAAGCTGGGGCGCTTAGAAAGCGGAGTTACGTTACCCCGATGATATGATGGATAAATGATAATGAAGCGCCAGGATAGTTCTTAACCTAAACTTAACCAAAATTCCAGACCATCGGCAACCACAGCAATATTTTCGTTTTAAGTAATAATTCCTATGGTTTGACCTGGAATCAAACCCGGGACCTCATGAACAGTAGTCAGGAAAACTGAACACTAGCCTATGAGGCTGGTCATTTATTATTATTATTATTATTATTATTATTATTAATATTTTTCTTTATTTTCCTTGTCAACTTTATATTGTGTAGCCAATCTATTATGCATCATAAATCAACATGTAGGTAATTCGTAATTGTTATTAAGGTATATGTTTAATTTAACCCTAGTGAAGTGGAAGAGAAGACCTTACTGTCTAAACTCCATCAGGTAAAATAGATAAATAAATAAAACAAAAATAAATAAACCTAGTGTGTCGGGCTTGGAATATGGCCTACAACTTACCTAACACCATAAAATAGACTATCGTTCCACACACATCTGTAATACTGGGGTAGCGCAATAGATATTTAGTTCGCGGTGCTTAATGCAATCAGCCCCCAAAGTCTGAATAAATAATTAAATAAATAAAGACCCACTATGTGTACTTATTGGAAAGAATATTTCCTCTTCTTTCACATTCATTTAATGTTATATTACCATAGGACCTTAGCAAGATTTTTAATTTGTTTATACAGAGTGAATCCAAACTCTACCGACAAACTTTCGCAAATCGTTTAGGCATGTTTACTAAGTTTTTTATATAAGAAACTCATTGAGTCAAGTGGCTCATTATCGATTTATTTGTTTTTTTCTGATCTCACTCATAGGCCTATTTGTTCACTAGAAATGATGTGGTTTTACATAATGGGACTCTAGCACATTTTGCAGTAAATATCAAGGAACTCATACACACATAGTGTTCTGCCCAAGAACAGGTCCTTCACTCTAAACTCAGCATTTTCCACTCTTTCCTTAACTCAGCTTTCCTTTTTGTATCGCATAAAAAACATTTATTTTAATATTGTCTATCATCTGATGCCGTTTTCTGCCTCTAACTTTCTTTCCGTTGACCATTCCTTCTAGGGCATCCGTCAGCAGGCAGTTTCTTCTTAGCCAGTGGCCAATCCAATTTATGAGATCCAGCATTGTTCTTCCTTCACCCATTCTGTCTACCATTTTGATTAACAATTCGTACAAAGCTGGATTGGTCGTGACGGCCCTGTTCCAATTTCCTTGAATTCTAGAGCATGTGCGAGGCATCACTGTGATGTTGTTTGTCATCATGGAGATGGACATTTTGAACAATTGCTTCAAATATTGTAACTCTGTAATTTTGAAGCAATCATATTGCTAATAAAAAGGTACAAAGTGGTTGAGCATACAAAACGAAATAAATTAAATACTCGGTAATGAGCCACCGGAGGCATTAGTATCCTTATATCAAAACACGCTGTAAACATCCTTGAACAAGTTGTAAAAAATTATTGGTAGAGTTTCACTTTGTATAATTACTTCGATGTATAAAATAATTAACTCACTGACACTATTGAATTTTAGAGTTGCCTGGGCGAATTACCTCTGGTTCCGAGGGTCGCGGGTTCAAACCCGGCCAAAGTCGATGGATATTTTTAGGACTGAAAAATCCAAGGAGCAAATTCTTCGGGAGGAACTTTAAGCCGTGCGGCCCGAGTATGAAGATTTTGAGGCTCGTAAAATATCCGTAAGCCTGAATAAAAATGCCTCTAAGTAAAATTTACCGAACTCAAACATCCTAGTAATACTTTAGTTGCCTGCTAGATGTCTCATTCAGTCGGTGTGTTGACTGCATATCATTCATGACATCTATGAACAAATAAGGTAACTAAATTAATTTGGTCTATTAACTCTTAACAAAGGAGAGGCTACACCATATAGATATATAGACAGATAAAATAAGACAAGAATAAACTTGTGAAAGAAAAAAAGAAAACATCATCCAGCGAATTCCCGATCGGGGAACGAATATGCCACCACTGCGTCTGAGATAAGGATGTTATGCCTGGGCCATACTGGTAGAGAATATGGGATGTACACGTAAGGAGCGGATTTTTATGCTAAAATGTTAAAAACACAGCGTATAACTCTATAATTGAAGAGTAATATTTGTCTCTTACAATAATTATTGGAATTTTCAATTATACTCGTAATTGAAAATTACTCGTTTACAGTTTTATAAATATAACTTTAAAAACTTCATTAACATTGTCTCTAGGATTTAAAAATATTACCCAGATATTCCATATGATACGTTTTTTTTTGCGCGATAGTGCATTTTGTCATACTTACAGCAATGGCGACCATGATTGTAAGTTCAACTTCCTACATTTCGGAGTTTGCCAATCTAAATTACTAGACTTAATAAAATAACTATACTGTAATATTAAACATTACAACACACGTTTGAGAAGTAAAACCACTGCCCTCTATGTATACTACGTAAAATGTATATACAAAAAAATATCCAAAGAATAATGTTAAGGTACATTATACGAAACAAATCACTGCATTTTAAATGAACTGAACTTTAATTGAAACGATATATAACAATAAACACGTACTTTCCGCCATTTTATAACTGATTGGTCTCACTGCCTCCTATAGTTTCAACTAATAAACATTGCCCACACTGTTAATGTTAGTCAGTTGTATATAATAAACGCAAATATTTCTAACAAAGATACTATTTTACTATTATTTATTATTTTGAAAATGTCTATCGCTGTGGTCTCGGGGTAGCGTGCTGCCTTGTCACGCAGCGGGCCCGGGTTCGATCCCCGGTCGGGACAGTTTTTCTGGGTGAGGTATAATCGGGGTTTTCCTCACTTGTAAGACAAATGTCAGGAAAACTTTAAGGCCCAAATGGTCCCCGAAATCATATGGCCATTGCAATCATCATCATTCATATTCATCTTAGGTTAAGCTTAGGATTATGGACTCTCCTGGCGCACCATTATCATAATCATCACCCATCATATCATCGGGGCAACGTAACCCCGCCTTCCAGGCGTCCCAACCTCAGAAGTGGGTTACAAGTACGCCATGGCCAGGAGAGAAACCAGGAATGTCGAAAGACAAACCTTGGGCATTTGGAAAAAAAAAAATATTTTTTGAAAACACCATCGCGCAAATAATAATGTACAACGCACGTTTGTGAAGTGTTTTACAGAATCTCGGAAATTAAAAACTACGCTATCGCTAAGTTATTAAACATTTTCCTCTCTTCTGTAAAATCCACTTCCCAACCTCGCATCGTAATATACAATTATATAAGGTAGCAAAATTTGTTCCGTTTACATAAACACTGTAGGGCTAATCTATGTTGCAATCGTAAGTTTAAGTGCATAAAAATCAGTTTATCCTAATTATGAAGTATCGTTTGGAGTTCCAAACAAATTTTTCTCTAAAAGTAGCAATGATTTCCTTGGTAGGGGTATTGATTATATCCTGAAAAATGTTATCTTCCTGCCTTGGACGTTGTATTATTCCGGTGTTTAGCATTCATTAGTATTCAGTTACCATGGAGATGAGTGAGGGCATTGTTGCCTGTTCGCGACAGAAAACATAAATTATTTTCCTGTAAAATGAAATAATGTCACATACTGACAAAACGTACAACGTTTGGTGACAGAACAACAAAAGTTCTCTGTGAGTATAATTTGTTCCTACAGAAAGTTTCTATAACTAGGGGAACATTTTTATTAATTAAATATGGCTTAATTCTGAAAAGCTTTTGTTTTAAAGCTCACATTATTTTGCTATACAATATTTCCATAATAAGTAAAAACACATTTTTGTAATTCTGAAAAAGTTAACAATTTTATATATTATGCCCTATACTAAAGCAGTAAATATGAAGTCTCCATAAATGTCAATAAAAACATAAAAGTAGTTAACACACATGCACACGAAATCTGTATCACCTCCAGTATGTTTACCTTTTCTGGTTCTATTCTCTGTGTGGTATTGTGAGGTTGTTGTCTATAATCTGCATCTGATGCTCTTTCTTGTTTATATGTTTTGATGTAGCTTGATTTGCCTTCTACACATTTAAAATCTTTAAAATGTCCTTAAATATCTTATATTAGGCCTAAAACTTCTGATAGTTCTTCCTATGTGAAATGTATTACAATATTTACACGTTATTTTAAATAATCAAATAAGGGCATCATATGCAAATATTTAAAATACTCTCACAATATTACAGCGAGAATCGAACCCAGCTAAGGTAAACACACTGGAGGAGTTAGAGATTTTAAAGGAAATCGAAACCACCTTTATTTTAAACGAGAAAGTACACAGTATTCAGAATCATATCAACAAGATGATCAGAAACCAGTCAGTCGCTGGTCAGTAGTGAAACAACCTTCTGCTGACGATAGGACTGATACCCACCGGCCTACAGTGCTTTAAATAGTTTAGTGGGTACATAATTTTATAATTTATTTTTCTATATCGTAATTAATACATCAACACAATTTAACCATGAAATTTATTGTAATTAATTCTGTTTACATACATGTTCTTTTTAACTTACTTTATTTTCTAATGACATGATTTGTTTGTTCTGTTTATGATTGAAACATTTTGAGTAATTGCAGAATCAGTCTTCATCTTAGACTTAGAAGTAACGAAGGAAAGTAGAAGACAAGAAGGAAAGCCCGGAAGACGCGCCAGATGGTGTCAAGACTCTGCTATTCCAGTCATGTCTTTGCACATTTGTATATGTCAGCTCTTCAGAGCCTCCACAGTCTTCTCTGCATTCACAAAGTCTTCAGCATCAACCTAAACTTATCACCCGTTATCGATTTTCTATTAATATCCTTTAATTCTATCTGATAATTACATGTATTTTAAATTATTATTCACACACACATACGAACTTACATACATAAGAGTATTCTGATAATACACGTTAAATCAAATTAAATTTCATAGAAAAATACATAATAATAATATATACCTATTTTTGGTAGCGAAAAAAAAACGCAGTGCTAATTCATTCTTGACTTGACTATGCAGCTCTCACTTCCTGACCGCTGATTCCCTGTTCCCCTCTTTTTCAACCAATTAGCGTCAATAACGTATCATTTGAATTGCGGCTGGTTCACCATAAATAACAGTATTACTTAATAAACAACAACAACCATGATGTAATTAAACGCCTCTCGTACTTACTACTACATCACGTGATCATAGAATCCCCGCACAAAGTGATTGGAAATGGGGTATTGCGCGATAGAATTCTAACGCATGCGCAGCGCGACTTCGTTTTGTTCGCTGCCAATCTGTAGTAGATTAGCACACACGCCGTCACTGTTTTGTTACGATTAGCTTGATAGACTAGAATACAAAGGGTCTCGGAATCGATTTCTGGTTAAGTCGTATAATTTTCTTCTTCATAGAGGGTTACGAACAGGGTCGACCAAGCTTAGCATAAATAACTAAATTGCTATTTAGTGTGAAAATTATAAAATTCGTTTTAAAACTGAGAAATTACACCACGCTAAAAACGTGACACCAAGTTCAATCTTTAAGCTGCCAAAGATTGCAACCAATTCGATTAGTCTTGGCTATTCGGAGTTGTAGTGTCACGGATTTAATTAATATTACTTACGGCGCTTAATGAAACTTAGATTTTATGCGGATAATTAGGTCCTAAGACATCACAGACACATTATATCATACATGTATCATTATTACAAAACATTTATATTCAAAACAATAAGTGTAAAGGTGTCTTATCACCATCAGCGTCAAGGATTAGATTTTAAGATCTGTTCCGACCTCATGCTAGAATTGGTTTGTACATCTTTTACTGGGTCTTCCAAAATGTCTTCTTCCCAGTGGTTGTAATGAAGAATATGTTTCGGAATTATATTGTTGTACATCTATTGATATGGTCCATCCATTCATATCTGTATTGTGCAATTCTATCTAAAATTTGAATATATTAAGTTCACTTTCTATATTTTTCATTTCGTTTTCGACCTGTTATTTTCGTGAACGTAGGTATGTGGAAGCCAGAGGAATTGCTAACAACGGTGTCTTATGCAAACTTCAAATAACTTATAACCCAGATATCGATTATCGTCTGAATAATACCACTTTCAATTGCATTCTTTTACCTGGATATTGCAGTACGAATATACTGTAGTGTTGCCCAGAAGAAAAACATAAGAATAACCAAGTGGTTGAGATGAGGGCTGTAAATAGGCGCTATGATTTAACATAATGTACTATTATCGGTGTCCCGCGCCGTAGCCGAGCGGTTAAGGTAGGAAGCCTTGGCGCAGAGCTACGGGACTTGCGCTGGTTCGAGTCTCCATGGGAGAAGAAATTTTCTCATGGTATTTCGGCCAGTATGGGACCGGTGCCCACCCAGCATCGTGAGGCAATTGGGTAGCTACAATAAGTAGCGGCTCCAGGTTGAGGAACCAGCTATAACGGCTGGGGGACTCGACATGCTAACCACATGTCACCCCTACACTGGCTGTTGATCATCTACCTCTGTGATTGACACATGTGGATGTAAAGGGCCAGCAGCCGGCTGGTAAAAGGGCAACCGCTGAAAAGTGGAAAGACCCTCAATCGGAGTATTATCGGTGCTCTGGTACACAGCGTGAGGTATTTGCTACACTTTACATGATTTTCAGCTCAGAAAAGTGATTATCACAAATACAGGATATTTTTGTTAATCTATGAAGTGTACATAGTATTCGTGGATAAGACTAAACCCATATCAATTCAACGGATGATGTGAAAGTACACGTTAATTCTTGAGATTAAATATTTGAACCGTTTCAGCGTCGATTCAGGACTGTACGCAATTCATCAATTTAGCAGCTTCAACACAATTCCGATGTGAATATCATATTGGCTAGGTCCTTCAAATCCTTGTGTATTCAAACAAATTTACGTATATGTGAACCAGAATTTAAAATTTTCTCTCGACAGGATGAATTCCTATAATGCTCAGGTAGTACCTACAAAAAGAGACAATAAAACATAAGGAAAACCTTTAACTCCAAAACAATGAAACAATGATTTTAAGGTAAGACAAATATACTTACTGGTGTCCAGCGTAATGCCAGGTCGAAAATGAGACGAAGCCCTTATACAAGGTGTATACGATAAAAGTTGCCAAGAAGTATTTTAAAATAATAGTAGAATTAATTAAAAAACATTGTGTGACGGCTTCTCGTCCAAGCCATTCATTAATGTTCCTAGTAATATTCAAACTCGATAAATATTTAGATTTTTTAGATTTATTTATTTTAGATTTTTAGATTTATTTATTTAGCCTGGTGGAGTTAAGGCCATATGGCCTTCTCTTCCACTCGCCAGGACAAACATATGTCACATCAGAATATAACAATCTCAATTAACTCTAATATTAAATACTAAATAAAAATTTGATCAAAAATATAATATCTATTATATTACGATCTAAATGCAACCAGTTAATGTTAGTTAAAATTAAGACTAAAACTAATAATAAAATGTATACAAGCAAGACATATTAAATTGTCCCTGTCTAATGTATATAAAAAACAAAGAAAAATAATGAGATATAGAAAACTAATTTTACGATTATACAATATTTAAAACAGAACAAAAGATAATATTTGTTAATCTTAATATTATTTTCATAAATAATTAAATTTATTATATGTTAAAAGAATACTATCAGTGAGGTGTATAAGTTAGTTTGTTATTAAATAATTCTTTAGTTTGTTTTTGAAGGATGTTATAGTTTGGCAGTCAACTTACATTAATTTCAATTATATTTTTTTACCTTATTATAATAAAATGTATTATAGTTGAGGACGACAGTGTTTTGTAAGTTAAAAAAATTGCAATTGAAATAATTTTAACCTCAACGGTGTTCAAACATGAATATTAAATGTATAAACTTATATTAACTGTATATAACCATATAATTATAGAAATTACTTACACAAGTTTGTGGACAATTATCCATTGCTTTGAATAATTTTATTAGAAGAGGCATGTTAATTATGCTTTGCACTAGTCTGGCAGACTGATTGATTTGCTGTACTACAACGTGGCAGGTTTCCTTCATGTCTAACAATTTTGATTAATATGAGAACGGAAAAGGCAAGCCCTTCTAAGCAACTCTTGCGTGATGTTCCAAGTGTTTATGTTTTCAGAATACAGCGAGCGTGATAGAACGAGGAAGAAAAAATAATCACATTTATCTGAATATGTATATGTGAGGGAAGTGAGAAATCAATGTCTGAGCGGTATAAATCAACACTCGTGCATGTGCATATAAAACGAAAACCAGGGGTTATGTAGAAAAACGATTCGGTAATGCATGCACTGGAATCATGAACTTTGTATATGCACGAACTATATTATAGATTTATTTTTTCCGTCGAATGATATGTGGAGCAATGAACTCCATAACTTCTGTAATCAAGGACATTTTTATTTTGGTTTCCACGCAACAAAACGCCAGTCTAACCTTAGCGAGAAAGAAAACTGAAATGCCTGTGTATGCTTTTAATCGATTTAACGGTACAAATATAATTTATATGCGACTTTTAATTTGTTATTATGTATTGTGGGAAGAAAAGTTGCTATTTAAATTTTATTAACAACTTTCACAAAAGTATTAATTTCACGATGGAATTAGAAATAGAAAACGGTATTAAATTCCTGGACTTAACACTAAAGGGCATTAATAATAAACATGAGTTTGGCATTTTTCTCAAACCGTCTCATACATTAACCACAGTTCTTTCCTTCGCCCATATATTAATAAAATAGCAGCATTTAATAGTTACATTGGTACACTTTTAAATACTCCTCTTTCACCCTTGAAATATAATAAAAGAGTTCAATGTTATTGAACAATTAGCTATCAATAATAATTACGACCCTACAATTATAGGTAATTGAATTTAAAAAGTTATAAAAAACTATTAAAAGTTTTTCCTCCATCTAATAAATATATAAATACGCGTAAATATTTTATGACATGTATAGGCCCACTTTCTGACAATTATATCCATGCGCTTAAAAACTTGGACATCAGTAGGGCGTGTAAGATGAACAAAATTTTACAAATCATAAAACAAAATAATAAAAGTATGATAAAAACGGTAAATTTGCCAGGTGACCACAATTTGGGGTGTGACAAGATTTATAGAAGGCAAATAGACGGTTTATTATCGCATTAAAGAACATGTAAGAACATATAACAAAAATCTAGATATTTCGAATTAGGCTAACCATATTTGAATTTGATTGTTTTAATTCAATTTTAGTGTGTTACATGTTTCTAGTATAGGGAGAAAGAAACTAAATCACCTCTAAACTTTGGAAATAAATAGATTAAAAAATAATTGCGAATTAGATTTAAACGATTTTCCTCTTTAAATGTAACATAATTTTATGTATTTTATATATTGCTACATAATTTGTTTACTTTTTGCTTATATTACCTATATTGCTTCATTAAGTTTGTTGCATAGTTGACTTTACTAATAAAGAGGGAATTCGTTGGTAGTTTATGCTAATCATCTGATGAAAGTACAGTTTAATAAAACAGCAGTGACGGTTGTTTAATAAAATAACTCATGATCCCTCTTATCGTGTTCTCCTTTCGGAAGGTCGATTCCAAATATGCGTCCAACCATGCTTTGTTTCTTTTTAGTTCTTCCCAGTCGTATCCTCTCTCTTGTAGACTTTTCTTCACTTGGTTAATCCATCTTTCGCGTGGTCTTTTCCTTGTATCTTGAGATTTAACAGTCTTTGTGGTAGTCTTTCTTTGTCCATTCTTTTTAAACGTTTAAACCATTTTAGTCAACCTTTTTCTATGTTTGTTTAGATTTTTCTACACTTAATGTCTCCCTGATTCTGTCATTCCTTATTCTATCTCCCCTTGTTTTATGAACCATTCCAAGTAAGAAGTTCATTTCTGTAGCTTGGATTCTGCTCAAGTCCTTCGTTGTATATGTCCAAGCCTCAGCTGCATATGTTAGAACTGGTTTGAAATAAGTTTTATATATCTTCTTCTTTTGCACTTCCTGGATTAGGCATTACTTGCCTGTTTCGTCTTCATTAATTGATCTAAGACCATCTCTTCAAGACGTCCGACATATGTTCTCCTCTCGGAAAATAATGTAAGATTTCATTTGGTAATCTACTTGCTAGGATGCACTAGAATGGACCAGGTAAGAAACGAGGATATATGTGAAGAACTACAGACTTACTCCTTAAAGAACAGTTTTATACATTGTCATTATAATAAAATAAGTAGGCCTGTGTATGATATCATACAAAGTTGTATTAATAATCAGGATCTTCTTGGTGATGTTGATAATTGTTACCTATATTATCATTAAAATCCCAAACATCAAACAAATATTTAGAAATTGTCATCGCGTTTCGATAGCAAAACTGTCATAACAAGGACTGAATAAAAGCAAGCTAAAATATATTTAAAAAAATAGAATTTCTAGTTACGTCACATCACGTGATTGACAATTATAAAATACTTATTGTTGTCAACAAAGTAACCCTCTTTTCATTTAACTATACTGGTAAATGGATCGATATTTATATCGTAAGTTAAGTACAAAAATTAGTTTTATTACTTTATTGTTGATATAAGTAATTTATAATTGTCAGTAACATGATGTAACTTGAAATGGTATTCCTTTTGCAAATGTCCAGAGCAAATATAATTTCCTTTAGAGCTTGAGTCGACCCCAGTGCCGCCACAAGATTTGATTCAGTTTAAAAATCATAACCCCGGCGGAACTAGAACTCTTCACTTTCCGGTCTGTAGCGTATAGCCCTAACAACTGTACTACGGCATACCCCAAAAAATGAAGTTACCTGAACAAAATAGGCCTATCCATATATTATCATTTACACCAATCCCCAATTTTAAAACAATTCCAATTCTTATACAAGCTATTTTAAATCACTGTAATATATTATTTGACTCTAAGCTTTCATGGCCGTACTTTAGTTTGAAGTCCATCCTTGAGAATGTCGGACATAGTCTCTGGCGAGATGTCGCTGAATTTCAAGTCTCACGGCCACGACCTACAAGACCGAAAAAGTATATAAATCATCACAGCGATGTGTCATAGTTGATGAAATAAATCTTAATATATAAAAATTACGTGTCACGTTGTTTGTCCGCGATGGAATCCTAAACTACTGAACCGATTTTAATAAAATTTTGCACACTGTGTGCTGTTTGATCCAACTTGAGACCTACGGTTGTTTATAACTAAATTTATAGTCGCATTATTTCTATTGAAAATTATTGGTTTATTATTTAACAAAGAGTTATAATTATCTGTGAGTTCCATACGATTCTAACAGATGACGGTGTAAGGTAATTGGTTTATTATTTAACCATGTGGCTGTGCTTTTCGTTGCAACCGCGAATTTCAATTGAATTACAAATATTGATTATTTCATAATTTAAGTGTGTTCAGTGTTTATTTTATTTTCAATATATTGATAATAATATTAATTTCTTGTGTAAGTATTAGTTTTAAGTGATCTGCCTGAAAGACAGCAACTTAATTTAAATTTAACTGGACCGAGAAGTGACATTGAACAATATGGCGAATCAGTTCTAGAGATCATGAATGATAAGATATCAAGTGAATTTCCGCAAATTGGTATAGGCCTATGTGACATAAATCTTACATTTAAGAAGAATGTTAATTTAAAAATATATGAAGGACCTAAGGAACGGAATAACAGAGCTGTAAGTAAGTCTGATAGTTATAATAATACGCCTAATATTACAGAAACAATCTCCATGCCTCGATTAAATGAAAAACAAGATGACTATAACATGTCACAAGATGATATTACTATACAGAGACTTCTTGATGATGATGAGAATCCAAACTGCCAACAAGTTCGTAGAAAAAAACGAAAGTATAATGAAATCAGCAAGCCTCCTCAAAATATTCCATCAATAAATGTATATAATCCTTATGATACACTTATGGATGATACTGAGAATGCAGACAATATAAATTCATCTCAATCAACTAAACCATACGGAAAAATTAACGTAAAAATATTTAAAGGCGATACGAAGTTCGCCGGGCCATCTAGTACTCTATATATCTCAGGTATCCACCGCTGTGTCTCGAAGTAGCGCGCTGCCTTGTAACGCAGCGAGCCCGGGTTAGATTCCCGATGAGAGATTTTTCGGGGTTTTTCCTCATCTCTAAGACAAATGTCAGTTAGCTCAGAGGCGCAAAAGCCCCCGAACATCATCTGCCCATCATCATCATTATCATCCCTCGGTGTGGAAAGCAACGAGAAGCTACCACACCTATAATTCTCTAGTAAAACGTAAAATCATAACATGGAAATTGTATGATTGCAGTGAACCACCTGCCCTAGGGCAGAACACTTATAAGTAACTCACTGGCACTATCGAAGCCGTAGGTTCATGGTCGCTCAGGCATAAGCTCTCCGTACATCCCTATCCTTAGCTAATGTTCTTCAATCATTCCCTCTATAATCCACTTCGCCAAACCATTGTTAATGTTATTCTCCCACCTCATTCTTGGTCTATCAACCGGGCGTTTTCCCTCTGATTTTCCTACAAGAAACTTCCATGCACGTATATTAGTCCCCATTCGTGCCACATGTCCTGCCTATCGCAGTCTACGAGACTTTACTGTTCTTATTATATCTGGCTTCCTATAAAGGTGATGTAATTCAGTGATATGTAGTTTTCTCCATTCACATGTCCGCTCATCTCTCTTTGGTCCAAAAATCCTCCTAAAACTGTATTCTCAAACACTCGCCATCTCCTTTCCTCCCTTAAAGAAAGAGTCCATGTTTCGCGTCCATATAATATAACTGCTAGAATAATAGTTTTATATATTTTCAGTTTAACGTTTCTTGAAAGGAGTTGGGACGTCAATAGTCTCTGTAATGCAAATCAATATAGAATAGAATATCTCAAGTATATTTTCACTATTAACTAACTAACTCACTAGCACTATCGAATCCGTAACTTAATGACCGCGCGGACATAAGCTCTCCATACATCGCTATCCTGAGCTAATGTTTTCCAATCATTCCCTGTATAATCTACTTCCCTCGAATCATAGTTAATGTTATTCTCCCACCTCATTCTTGGTCTACCAACTTGGCGTTTTCCCTCTGGTTTTCCCACAAGAAGCTTCCGTGCACGTCTTTCATTCCCATTCGTGCCACATGTCCTGCCCATCGCAGTCTACGAGACTTAACTGTTATTATATCTGGCTTCCTATAAAGACATATTTTGGCAATTATGTCTATAAATTAAATGGAGAAAACCATATTTTTTTATTCCCGTGACACAATGAATTTTAAATCCTTTAATGAAGTTATCTGAAGTTTATCAATATTTAGTATTCTATTGAATACAGTTCTTGAATAACGAAGTATTAAACGTTTCGAATGGGAAAACACATTTCGTTTTGAGTTGTTGTATACAATACTTATCTCTCTGAAAAATCACTTATAATAATCATAATTTCTGATGGCTGTGAATATAAATGTAGGTAAACTTCTTATTGATGCATTTTACTTTCATTTTATAAAGTTTTATCATGAGAAATAACTGGAGATAAGGCAATCTGAACGGTATAGCGTGTTGCCTATGGCGATGTGTGTGTCAGATATGATTTATAACACTGGAATTAATCATACTGCATGCCGTGCCAAAAATATACGGTCTCAATCAAGAACAAAGCAACAATTTTACTGCAATTCAACGATATCAGAGGTTTTAGACTAGGAAACTACACGCCACAAAGAGTTCTAAAACTTTTTATGGGCCAACAGATATAAAATATATTATTTTATGTTGTCGAACTGAATTACATTCAATTCAAACCCATTTACGATCAACATTATAAAAATATATTTGATAAATCTTATTTGGTCTTTCAATTCTCGTAAATTTCATTGACAACATGTATTTTCATTGTTATTTCAAATGCATAGGCAAAATGCATGTTTTGATTTCCACACTTACTTACTTACTTACTCACTGGCACTATCGAACCCGTAGGTTCATGGCAGTGCGGACATAAGGTCTCTATACACCCCTATCAGGAGCTAGTGATTTCCAATCATTCCCTGTATAATCTACTTCCCTCAAATCATAGTTAATGTTATTCTCCCACCTCATTCTTGGTCTACCAACTGGGCGTTTTCCCTCTGGCTTTCCTACAAGAAGCTTCCATGCAAGTCTTTCATTCCCCATACGTGCAACATGTCCTGCCCATCGCAGTCTACGAGACTTAAGTGTTCTTATTATATCTGGCTTCCTATAAAGACCATATAGTTCATTGTTATATAGTCTTGTCCATTCACCTGTCTGTTCATCTCTCTTTGGTCCAAAAATGTTCCTAAGTACTTTATTCTCAAATACTTGTAATCTCCTTTCCTGCCTTAAAGTAAGAGTCCATATTTTGCACCCATATAGTGTAACTGGTAGAATAATAGTTTTATATATTTTCAGTTTAACGTTTTTTGAAAGGAGTTGGGACATCAAGAGTCTCTGCAATGCATAATAGCACGCATTTCCAGAATTGAGCCTATGTTTAATTTCTTTGTGCATCTCATTCCTATTTGTGATTATTGTTCTTAGGTATTTGAATTCAGCCACTTCCTCAAAATTTCCCTCATTTTTCAATAGCTGTCCATTTCCATTATATAATGTATTTCTACGTGTGACCATATATTTAGTTTTATTGATATTTACTTCCAGTCCTAAATTCTTAGTGTTACTCAATAGTGTGTGCGTGTTGTCTTTAGTATTTCCTCGCTATGGGCCAATAGTACTACATCATCAGCTTATTAACCCATTGGAGACTTTTAACGAGTCTCCCTCGTGAGCAGGTAGAAAGTCCAAACAGCCCACAACGAGGTAGACTCGTTGTTGTGTTATAACCCCCACTGTAAGACGTTAGGTTTCTTTAGTGGTTTACATTTTCGGTTCACCATCAGTAAAATGTGTTGTTTGTTTATGTAAAGTAAATATGTATAGGCCTAGTGTATTGTATAGTTTATTTTAGTTATTATTTATAGAATAGTAGGACTATAGTTGTAGGCATTTATTACGGTAAAATATAAGTGAATATAAATTCAGTGCTTATTGTTAAAATTCATAGTTTTAAAATTAATTTTTTTTTCTTGCAATTTTGTGCGTAAATAGGAGAGAACGTATTGCTTTGAGAAACTAAGTGAGTAGTGGATGATGAATATTATGTGACAGTGATTGTAGTGAATTATTATGGAACGAAGATTCGGACGATCGAATAATATACAGTGACAACGTAACCGTGCATGCTACTGATGGTAGAAATATTAGGTGAGTTTCGTCCAGTTTTTATCTATATAGTATTTTTAATTTACAGGTCGATATATAACTATGATAATTAAAGAATATACGAAGAACTTTTCCTGATTTTATAATGTATAGGTCTATGCTATTTTATTTCATATATTTATTTTTATTATGTACAGTATTATATTGCGTTTGTTATTTTTTTCGGTCTTGTTTTGAAACATATGATTGTGGTTTACTTTCAAGGCAATGTCCGAGAACTTTTACAAAAAGATGGTTTCTGAATTGTTTGTCAACTTTCACAGCCTTGAAAATAACAAAACATAACGGTTTACAATGCACAAAAGAGGGTAGCAGGTAGGCCACATTCCTTTGCTATTCGTAAAAGTACAAGATACAAAAGAAATTCAGGGGTAAACAAAATATCTGAAATCATAAGTGATAGAACAGAGTATGTGTATTTAAAGTCCAGCGCAGCCGGAGTAGCGGCGCGGAGATTTAAATGGGTTCCCAGTGAACATGCTAGGCACTTTAAACGTGTCTCCAATGGGTTAATATCATTGAGTTGTAAGCCTTCCTCATTCTCTAAAGATTTAATGGCATGCTCTAGTACAAAATTAATACGGAGAGTACTAGAGGAGATAGTGCATTTCCTTGCTTCAACCCATTTCAAAAGTGTCCGGAAACTGTTTGCCTACACGCACCCTACTCTGTGTGCCATTTAGACACATTCGTATAAGTCTAACTAACGTTTTAGGAATTCCAAACTCCAACAGGATACTATATAACTTATTCCTCTTAATTGAATCATATGGTTTTTTGAAGTCTACATACAGTTGATGTACAGTACCATTATATTCAAATTTCGTTTCTAAAATCTGACTTATACTAAAAATCTGATCTGTTGTAGACCTGTTTCTTCTAAATGCACATTGATGATCTCCTAGAATGTCATCAATATAGGGAGTAAGTCTGCTTAGTAATATATTTGTTAGAATTTTGTACGAAGTTGAAAGTAATGGGATGCCCCTGTAGTTCTTGCAATCTGTTTTATCTCCTTTCTTATAAATTGGTACGATATAATTGATTCCTTGCATTCATCTGGAATAGCTTCTTTTTCCCAAATCATACTAAGCAGCCAGCGTATGTCGTCCATCAATTTTTCTCCCCCTGATTTTATCAGTTCTGCTGGGATCTCATCTGAACCTGATGTTTTGTACATCTTCAATTTTTCAATCTCCATTTCAACCTCCAATGCATTTGGCTCTGCGACTAGTATTTCTGCTGTCTGTAAATTATCCTCCTCAATGTCCTGTTCTGTATGTACATCTAATCGCTGATTAAAGTAACTTTTCCATATATTTAATATACTCCTGGAATCTGAAATCATATCCCCATTTTCATTCAGAATTATGTTTCTTCTAGCTTGAAACCCTTTCTTCTCTATATTAATTCTCTGATATAATTCTCTAATGTTCCTATTTTTTGCGTTCATTTCAAGATCATTAATCTTCTCTCCCAAATATTCCGTCTTTTTACTCTTTAGTAAGTTAGTGGTTTCCCGTCTAATACTATCCAATTACTCTAAATTTACCTTATTTGGGTCGTGTAACCTTTCAATTTTTGCTAGCTTTCTTTTCTTTACAATGTCAGCATATTCCTCATCACACCATTTCTTGTTTTGCCTCTTTTTTAAACAACCAATGCTATCTGATGCTGACAATTTAATAGTATCTCTTATAGCCTCCCATTCTTTATTTATATCAGTTTCTTCTTCGTTTGCCACATTGTCATCTGAATATTCCAGTACTTCAAATCTATTAGCAATTTTTATTTGATATTCTTGCCGCATTTCATCATTTTCAAATTTTTTATTCAAATTTTACAGAATCATCTTTAGCGTTTGTTCCTCTCATAAGCGATAGCCGTTGTCTGATTTTCACTCTGATCAGATGATGATCCGAATTGCAATATGTCCCTCTAACTGATCTAACATCGATGATGCTACTGTGCCAGCGTTTATCCACTAATACTTGATCTATCTGGTTCCGAGTTTCTCCATCTGGGGACGTCCAGGTGTATTTATGAATATCCTTATGATGAAATGTTGTGCTCTTAACAATGAGATTCTTTGATGTCTCAAATGTGACTAATCTAACCCCGTTGTCGTTACTATCGTCGTGAAGACTGAATTTGCCTATTGTTGGTTTGAACATATCTTCCCGCCCCACTTTTGCATTAAAATCTCCTAAGAAAATTTTCATATGATATCGTGAAAGGCTATCAAATAAGCATTCTAATTCTTCATAGAACTCATCCTTGATCTTGTCATCTTTATCTTCTGTGGGGGCATGTACATTTACATTATAAAATCATGTCGTTTACCCTTTAGAATTATGTACGATATCCTATCACTAACAAACTTAATATCTCGGATAGTGGATAGATCCTCCTTCAGACTAAAAACCCCATTCCAAATGCAGGTGTTTCTGCACCCCCATAGTATAATGCAAAGCTTCCTGATTCCTGACTACCTTCTCCTGGCCACCCTAACTTCCTGTAAAGCGACTATATTCAAGGGCGAGTTATGTAATTCCCGCGTTAATATCTCTAGTGCCCCGCTATTGTATAAAGTCCTAACATTCCATGTTCCTAGGAACAGGTCTCTGTGTTTGAGCCTTTGGCATGGGTTCCCTGAAGTAGTCCCCGCCCGGAGAACCGAATGGGGAACTATTTGACCTCCGGAAAATATTACCCAAGTTGAACCCATGTCCGCATTTCTTGACGGTTGTATTTTTACGGTGAAAGATCGTCACTCTTTCGACCAAGGTACTTTTTTCGTCTGGCTTATCACCTTCGACCCGTCCGGCATGGGTAATCCTATCGGCAGCAATGCTACCGCCGGCATAGCTCTCAGGATCATTTAAGCACGCAAGCCACTCCAGCACGACAAGGTAAAGATACCATGGAGGGAGTTTTTGAACCCAGACGAAGGGTACAGATTTAAAAATCCCTAACCCGCCGGGAATCGAACCCTGGTCTCCGGTGTGGAAGGCAGGGACTCTACCGACTACGCCACGGTGACGGTCATAAGTAAAGTGATCCCACAACAGGCCCGGAGCCCCTTGGGGTAGTAGGAGGTTAAAGCTCCCACTTTTTCTAGACAATCGGCACTTTGTGTCAGCCGAGTTGTCAGCCCTCTGTGACGGCCGCCTTTACCCCCAGAACAAGCGGCTGGTACTCAGTTCCGTTATAGGCTGAGTCGACCCCAGGGCCATAGTGCCGCCAGGGGTTTGGGTCAGTTTAAAAATCCTGACCCCAACGGGACTTTTGATTTTCCATAACTTTTAAAAACTTCAAACATTATATTACGATGCGAGGTTGGGAAGTGGTGTTTACAGAATCGAGGGAAATGTTTAAAATCCTTGCTATCGCTCGGTTTTTAAACATTTTCCTCAATTCTGTAAACCCCTTCACAAACGTCCGTTGTACATAGTTTTTTTGCGCGATGGTGTTTTCAAAATATAAATAATAGTAAAATAATAGCATCTTTGTTGGAAATATTTGCGTTCATTATAAACAATTCACTGACGTTAAGAGTTTAATAGTTGAAACTACAGGTGGCCGTGGGATCAAATAGTGATAACATGGCCGCAAGTACGTATTTATTGTTTTATATAGCTTCATATAAAGTTCAGTTCATTTAAAATGCAGTGATTTGTTTCGTATAATGTACATTAGCACTATCTTTTAGAAAATTTTGATATACATTGTATGTAGTGTACATAGAGGGCAGTGGTTTTACTTCCCACATGTGGGTTTGTAATATGTAATATCACACTATAGTTATTTTATTACAGTATAGTTATTTAGGTTGGCAATCCCGAAATATAGTAAATTGAACTTTCAATCATAGTCGCCATTGCTGTAAGTACGACAAAACGCACTATTGCGCAAAAACGTTAATGTTAAAAACATATTAATTAAGGGAGCTTACATAAAATTTACTTAAAAATCTTAAATCAGTTTTTAGCGAATTCTTAAGGAATATAGCAATTGGTGTTGTATCCAAGAAAATATTTTTGAAAATCTTTACAAATCTTCATCAATTCTATTTAATACACACGGATATTGTTATGAAAATATAAATGGATCTTAATGCTCTAGCGATCAATTTGTTTGTATTAAACTTGATATATAGCAATCAGTTAAGTAAGGTCGAGTTTGTTATATCTTACTATTCAGTGAATTTTCAAATCCTTTCAGATATTCGATCAGTATTCATTCCACACACATGGACCAGCAACTTAATTCTTCTACATTTAATGTCTGCGATAAAGTCAATATTTTTCTATAGTCTCGAAGTTCTATATCTGTTCTTATTCGCCATATGCCATTGACACAAACTGGTCCATAAATCTTTCTTAAAATTTTTCTTTCTCAGGTAGACAGCACAGAGACCTCTCTACTTGAGAGTACCTAGCTTTCACTTCCAAAGGTTACAATGATGGTTTTTATATAATTTAACTTCTACAGGGCTTCCAATATAAAACCGGGCACGCCTCACGGGGTTTCACCCGTCAGGCAGCGCTCTCTCCTCGTCCGCATTTCACTCTGCCAGCCGCAGAGTGTCCGGTTTTATACTGGAAACCCTATATTTTCTTACCTTGACTTCATAACGTTATCAAGAGCTCTTAAGCATCTATTACCAGCACTATTTCTTCCTTTATATCCAATAATTTATAATTATTACCAGATACTACAGACTATAAATATTTAAAACTATATACTTTTGATAGCTCAATCAATTTAAAGCAATGAATTTTTGTTCGGATATATATTTTAAGTAAAGTTAGGTTTCATTCTGTTGATTGTAGTCGAGCTATTTGTGATTTAGTTTCCAATTGGGTTAAAACTACATCCAATTAATTTAAATATGTCCGTCGCCGTGGCGTAGTCGGTAGTCCCTACCTTCCACTCCGGCGACCCGGGTTCGATTTCCGGCGGGGTAGGGGATTTCAAAAATCTCCACCTTGGGTCTGGGTGTGTGTCCTGTCTTGTGTTTGTATGTGTGAATAAGATAAGAAGGTTAACAAAGGTAAAACAAAAAAGAAGAACAGTGTAAATGAAAGATAACGAGAAAGAAAGAAATAAAAAAGTCCAGTTAAAAGCACAACATCGTCGGTATAAGCTAAGTATTGTACTGTTCCATTAAAGATTATATCCCTTGGATTAAAAGGTATACTCTTCATAACACACACACACACATATATATATATGTCCATCCATAGTAATTCTGCCCGAGCGCAGGTGTTTCACTCCAATCATAACATTTTCATTCTATGTTTTGTAGCTTTACTAAGGAATTATGTACGCCTATGTGGTAGCTTCCCGTTGTTCTCCACACCGATGAAGGCTGATGATGATGATAATGATAAGGATGATGATGATAGCCGGATGATTTTCGGGGACCGTTGGGCCCTACGCGTTACATTTGTCTTACAGGTGAGGAAACACCGAAAAAACCTCACCCAGGAGCTTGTCTCGACCGGGAATCGAACCCGGGCCCACTATGTGACAAGGCAGCACGCTACCTCGACATCACAGCGGTGGAAAAAAATTATGTATTTATTTATGTACTTATTTATTTTAAATTGCCGTACTTCTAAACTTTTTAACGAACGCTTATTTTAAACTGAGGCACAAACCGATTATCCTTTAATCAAAGTTAAATTGTGGTAAAGGGTTGGTGTTTAATCCTAGTCGAGCTACTTTTGAATTGTCCTCTTTAAAAAAATCCCCCCCCCGTGGAGCGTTGGCCCTACATTGGAAAATACTGGTATATACGATGATATTATTTTAAACTCTCAGGGCGAAGTTACTTTGTCCAAATGGAAATAATTCGCAAACATAGATTTGAGATACAAAAATAAGACACGACAATAAAAACAAGTTAGTAAACTTATCAAGTATTTTTCATGAGTATTGGCGTGTATAATATTTCAGGGACAAGATTTTATTCCCTACTAACTAACTCACTGGTAATAATCGATATTCGGAGTTTTATAGCCCATCATTGGCCTATACACTGGACGCTCAGTGCTTCTCCTTGATTTTGTTACAAAAATTTTCCATGCTACTTTTTCATTCCCCATTGGTGTCACAAGTCTTGCCCATAGCAATCAAGGAGATTTTTCTGTTCTTATTACATCTAGTTACCCATTAAGATAAAGTACTTTTCTGTTATGGAAGTAATTTCTAATTACCTACTATTAATAGAGCTATGTGATTATCAGCATCATACAAACTCCTGGATCTGGAACCAGGTACAGTGCCTCGGCTATGGTTATCGTTAAGGGGTTTGATGATTTAAACCTTTGCCAATAACGGGTTTCGTATTCGCACTTGAGACTTCTGAGTGATATTTTTGTTACTTGGGTGGGTTACCAGCCCAAACGCAAAACACCCAACCTGGAGGACCAGAGTTTAATTTCGGAGTTGTCTTTCTCCTAGACAGACTGTCTTACAAGCTCTGTTTGCCCCGAGCATCTGATTTTATGGCGCCAGAAACTCGGCATTCACCCTCCATCTTCAGTAAAAACAGTCTCCCACCATGTGAAAGTAGATGTAAGGGTTTTGGTAGAGAGAGGTTATATTTTGCGCTGACTATTTCGAGCCTTTTGTTGAGTCTGAGAGCTCATTCTCAGATCCGCCCCAGTCATTCTCTACCCTTTAGGGACCATGAAGGGATATTACGTAATAGATTAAAACCAATAGCAGATGCATCTCTCTTAGAAGAACAGAACGGTTTTAAGCAAGGAAGGTCCTGCTCTTGACAATATATTCACTATGAGACAGAAAATAGAAAAGAGATGAGAATTCAATTTACACACATATTTAGCTTTCGTTGATCTTGAAAAAGCCTTTGATAAGGTGATAAGAAGAAAATTGTGGGAAATAATGAAGGCAAGAGGGTACCCGGCTCAACATACAGAAGGAATAAAAAGTCTTTATAATGGCACGAAAATTATCCTTAATTTAGATAATTATTCCAGAGAAGAAATTTTAATAAATCATGGAGTTAGACAGGGGTTACATTATCAGCTACATTGTTTAATATATATTTTGACGATGTTATACGAAAATGGAAAAAATCAAGTCCAATAGGAAATGTATATAAATATTTTAATGTATCCAGACAATCTGGTAATTATACAGAAGTCAGAGGATGATTTACAAAGAGCCATTTACATGTTCAATCAATTATTATAATCTCAAAGTCTCAACTTCAAAAACTAAAATTATGGCTTTTCAGGGCAAAATGCCAGTCAGAGCAAAAGGAGTGATCAATAATGAAATAATAGAACAGATAGCACACTTTAACTATCTTGGTTCAGATATAACATATAGCTATGATTGGGATATACATAATACATTAAACCGATATCAAATGATGTGTGGCACCATAAGAAGAACCCTCCGAAAGACTCGAAGAGAAACTCAGCTCAGGTTTTATAAAATTATGGCTGTTCCTGTTCTTTTATATGGACTGAATCTTGGGTACTTACAAAGAAAAGATATCTCACACATTCAAGCCACTGAAATGAATTTTTAAGATCTGTAAAAGATGTACACGCATGAATAGATTACACAATGAATCAATAAGAAATGAACTGGATAGATTTTCAATAGTTGATAAAATAGAAGAGCACAAATACCAATGGAAAGAACATTTAGACAGAATGGACAATATAAGATTACCCAAAAGCATCAACACATACAAACCATTTAACGGTTATTGGTTATTGATTGAATGATGATGAGGTGAGCTCATATTTTTAACAGGTCATCATAAGCCCACTTTTGGCAAGCTAGGCTGTAAGCCTCTAGTGCAGAATGAATCACGCTGCTCCAAGCATGAGCAATATACTATTATTTTAAAGGCAGGTGCATAATTGGGGATGTAACCCAGTGAATATATTTCAGTGTTGAGCACGATGTTGAGGCATACATATGTCCAATATTTCGAACAGCATTGTTTGTAGGTGCTATTTTTTTTAATGTTTCTGACTTGATGACGTATGATGTTTTAAATATAGGGCACAAGTGCCATAGCATAGAGCTCTGTGATCCTCATGTATCTTGGGGGGGGGGAAAATATAATTTGACATTTATTTTGTATAATATGAATTTTATTTTTCTGCATTACAGCGAGGATACTCCAGTCTTTACAGCAATAGACAAACATACTATGGACCACAATTTTTTATGGTAAATTTGATCATATTAGATAATGTGTGCAACAAAAAAGGATGCCAATGACAGCATTTTATTTGTGAAGAAGGTTCTGAATTTAAATTTTGAAAAAAAACTTTGGAATCCAGATGATACTTAACTGAGAACTCCCAGCGGAAGTCATAAGCTCCAAAGGTAATTCGGATGGGAAACGTCTTGGGGACTTAAGGGAATCGCTTGCTTCGTGATTTCATTCATCTTGATGTTCCAAGTATGGAACCAAGAGGGTATAAGATAATATTCTTGCAGATTTAAAGTTATAAGGCCATCTCTTCCACCCAATCCGCAAAATATACAATACAGGTTTACAACAAAATTTTATATAAATATACAAAGTATAATATTTTTTATAAAATAAGAATGTACATACAACATTTTTATAACAATATATTAAATTAAGCAGGAAACACCAATAAATACATGTACATTACATGTGGAAATATTAAAAACAAGGTTCAAGCACTTATACATTTAGATTTCTTTTAAATCATTCTAACGTCCGACAGCCCTTAATATCCTGTGGTAGGCAATTCCAGTTGCGGTAAGTGGAGATGGTATATGCTGTGGAGTGATGATATACATGTTGCGATATATTAAGCAAGCGATTATGATATGAACGCGTATTTGATATATGGTTGGAGGATGATCTGGAAACGAGAAGATAAATAATTTGGAGTCGAAGTAAAAGAAAAAGAAATTGCTTCGGGTAGGTAGGGACTGTGACTTAGTCATCTACTGTCTATTGTTTATGTTAAGGTTTATTGTCTATGGAGGAGCGGGTGAAATAGTCATTCAACTCACCTAATGGTACGTATGCAGTTTATTTTGACAGAGGTCTAATAATTTTAAATTTTTCCACATGCCAGATGAATTTGATATAGATTGTGAAATAATATTATGCGAGTGCTTTAATTTTGCATTTGTAACTGTCTGGTTTAATTTATTTCTAAATTGTTTTTATGAATATGAGTTTGTCAGTCCCTTATTCCTTTGTAATTCCTGTATGTTGTATCTCTCTCAGTCATAAGACAGCGGATATTTTCTGACATCCAAGATGCAGGATTCTTGGTTATAAGTCAAGTATTTTTTTTAATGCCACCAGTTTTTGTCCTTTTAGACATTTCTGGTATTTTCTCCTGGCAATGGCCTAATTGTAACCCACTTCTGAGGTTGGGGAGCACGGAAGGTGGGGTTACGTTGCCCCGATGATATGATGGATTATGATGATGATGATGATGATGATAGTAGTGCGCCAGGAGAGCCCCTAATCCTAAACTTAATCTAAGATGAATATGAATGATGATGATTGCGATGACCATATGATTTCGGGGACCGTTTGGGCCTTAAAGTTTTCCTGACATTTGTGTTACAGGTGAGGAAAACCCCCATTAAACCTCACCCAGAAAAACTGTCCCGACCGGGAATCGAACCCGGGCCCGCTGCATGACAAGGCAGCACGCTACCTCGAGACCACAGCGGTGGACATACGTCTAGTATTGACAGGCTAATATTTGTCGTACAATTGTAAAATAATTTCATTAAATTATGAAGTGTCCAGATGTCGTGCCAAGGTAGTTCTACAGCATCCTCAATTAATATATGCATTCTTCGGGGAAGGGTTATAAAGGATGTTAGGATAAAGAGACAGGTATCATCGGCGATGGAAAAAGCCTGGACATGTGGTACGGTAGGAAGATTTTATACCTTAATAGTATATAGTAAGGGTGAAAGGACTTCACTTTGATACACTCCTGCTAGGAGGGGCTTGTAGTAGGAATTATACCAACTAACACATAAAATTGTCCATTAGGGAGGTATAATGACATAATTTCAATTAGTGGTGACGAATTGTTGAATTTAATTAATAAATAGGTAAATTAATAAAAATCGTATCGAAAACGTACTCAGTGTCACGGATTATGTATTTATTTTGTAGTTTGATAT
This sequence comes from Diploptera punctata, assembly GCA_030220185.1. Taxonomy (NCBI): domain Eukaryota; kingdom Metazoa; phylum Arthropoda; class Insecta; order Blattodea; family Blaberidae; genus Diploptera; species Diploptera punctata. The sequence goes on along the minus strand of JASPKZ010001619.1, from coordinate 1,505,726 downwards.
TTATTTTTAAGCCTACCGGTATATAATAACATATCAATAGATATTCCAGAAAAACAAGAGCGCCAGTAGTAATTAAAAATTTACCTCCGGCAAATTAAAGCGATTACATTGATTTTATAACTTAACATGATTATCAGTTACACTTTTTTTCTCTTATACAATGAATACTGTTATCCTGGAATGCTGTTGTAAAATAAACATTTTACTAAAAATTGAATTGTGAAAAAAATATTCGCTTCAAAATCAATTTGTTTTAAAAAAATACATTAATGAGATATCAACACACAATCATAATACTGAAACAGTAAATTACATTGAACCACAACATTGACTGATTTATGAAAACAAAATCCACATTCCCCAGTTATAATTAGAATAAACAAACATTTTATATAAGCAAACTTATTTACAAATTCTATACTTTGTGTCATGCATATGGTGGTTGTACAAATTGTATGTTTTGTGGTATTTGTCTAGCGAATAGAATTAAAGCAAATAGGCTATCCATTGTTAGCATCAGCTAACACGACTACTTTTACCACAAAGACGCCATTATATTGGTGTAATGCATTTTCAACTCGAAACGAATAAATAGCTTCATTCATTCGTATGTGTGTGGAGGGGGGAACCCGAATTCTGCTATTGTCGGAACCGCCGCAGTAAAGCTGCTACTGAGACAATAAACCAAAGACGCATCTCGGAGCCCACACAATGGCGCAGAAAATTAAATCGCAATCTGCAGTGTAGACTGTTATTCTTTCATTATTCAAATTTGGAAGAGAAATATGTGCGAAATTCTGCAAGAGAATATACGTTCTACACGCATTGCCGTATTCCCCAGATTAAGGTTTTGTTAAATTCGCAGACAAAACCTAAATTAGTTTATAAATATAAATAATGGAAGAAGAATTATTACTTTGCATTAAAATGATAGCATTTAACAGTGTAGTCAGATATACGATTCCACACCTAATAATATTTTTAAACAACCTTTTCCTTCTCAAATTACAAGAAAAATGGGCATTTTGGTAACATATTTCGTTTAGGCCAAGTTTAACTTTTGACAGTGATTTGTTTTTCAGAGTATATATATATATATATCATCTTCATGATAGGCCGACGGCCTGTTGCGCTATAGAATTCATCTTCTCATCGTCTCTAGGACATCCCACATCTCTATAGCCTTGAGGATGGTAAAACAATGCTTGTTTTGTTAACCTATTCTAAAAATACGTTCATGTAATTTTTGTTTACAGTTCTGTAGCCTATTTTTATTTAGATTAAACATTTTGAATTCTTGCCTAATTGTTTCACTAGGAATGTGTTCTCTTGGAGTATGTCCTGCAACGTATCTGAGGAACTTCATCTCTGATGTTACTAGTAATCTTCTGTCTGATCTATGCATGGCCCAATTCTGTGATCCATATGTCACAATGGGAACTGTCATTACCTTATAAAATGTTAGCATTGTTTCTTTTGTTGTTTTTGTCTGTAGCGTTCTTTTAATAGTCCCAGACATACTTTGAAATTTATAATTTTTTTCATGTACAGAGTGTCCCAAATTGATGTATGCACTCTTTGAAACGTTATTTCTCAGCAACGAAATGAGACAGAAATACATTTTTGTTGTGTTTGATACAAAGGGCACTGCTACGGAGTTCCCGCCCCGATATCCTGATTTAGCCCCTCTAGACTCTTTTCTTTGGGGAACTTTAAAGAACACGGTGTACGCCACAAAACCACAAACACTGCAGATACCGAGAGATCAGATTGAACATGCCGTCAATGACATTCCAATAACAATAATCCAAAACGTGTGTCACTCTGTTGTTGGAAGTGTACTGCGGCAGGAGGTGAGCATTTTGAACATGTACGGGCTTAAAAAATAAAACACAAAACAATTATTTCCGTCTCATTTCGTTGCTGAGAAATAACGTTTCAAGGAGTATATACATCAATTTGGGACACTCTGTATATCATTTTCCCAATTGTAAGATATGTGACTTCCTAATATACGTCCTACATGTGTGACAGTATATGTAGTGTTCTGCCCTAGAGCAGGTATTTCACTGCAAACTCAGCATTCTCCAATCTTTCCTTAATACAGTCTTCTTTTTTTACCGCATACAAACCATTTATTTTAATATTGTCTATCAGCTGATGTATTTTTCTGTCTCTAACCTTCTTTCCGTTGACCATATGACACTTTAATTGTATAGTCTTGTAAAAATGCCAAGGGAGAATTTCAGATATTGCAGTCAATCCATAATAAAAATAATGGAAGTGTTTCGGGTTTTAGAGAATTCCGAAAGAATGATGCTATTTAGGTTGTTCTGATGAATATATTTTAATACATTTTTACAGATCTTCACCGATCCTATCTATTGGATACTGAAAATGATCATGACCAATAGGGGAAGGTGGGGCATATTGCAACAAAAATATTTTTGAATTTTTAACAATTTATTAAACATTGAGATAAATTTTATGTCACTGTCACAAAAGTACACACTTTCCAACATTGATATATAAAATCAAAATCTGATTTTACCAGTAACATATTATTTTAAATCATTTATGAAAAAGACCGTGATTTGTTGCAATTTACCCCATAACAGGGGCACATTGCAACAGTCGGAAGAATTCAAATAAAAAGATGAATTTTCACAATGTGATGTGTCACAATTATTGTCTTCTTTATTTACATATTCTTCACACTTTTAAAATGGATCATAATTGACACATGGCCATTGAGACCATAATTATACTGTAGTCACCCAACCCACCATAATCCACGATAAGTTTGATTCCCCGTCTATTAAATATAATGGTTGTAGTGCCTTTTTCTGTCTTCCGTTTATAATTCCTCATATTTAGTAATAACTGGATAGAAACATTGCACTCTTTAGGTAAAGTAATTATGAGACTTAAGCATTGAAAAAATCGCTACTAAAACACACCAAAAAAATTCGCGGGGTAAGTGTCAACATCCGTTGCAACACGCCCCGAACCACTTTCCTAAATAAATTCTATGTATTCTTCCTAACAGTTACTAGTAGTAGTTTAAATTACCTATTACACTATTAAACTGTAAAGGACACTCTAAAAATCGGTTGTAAATATTCACTGTATTTTCAAAAAGTACAGCATATATCGTGAAGTAAAGGAGTTGTGAAAGTTACTCACCAGTCAAGATTACGAACAAATTGTAAGAACAGAAGGAATAACTATCAATCGCGGTATCTATGGCCATCACATTTACGGAACGAAGTAGTTTAATATTTTTCCGCAGGATAGTAGCACTTGTTAGGTTTATTCATATGAGAAACTAAGATGTTGCAATGTACCCCTGTTGCTACTTGCCCCCTCCTCCCCTATGTAATATATATAACTCTGCGTGCCCCTCTTATGGGGAGGCGCCAAAATATTTAGGGGAGAAGCGAAAATTATCGAACAGTTTGTAAAATGTAATAGTATATGTAAAGATAAGTAAAGATAAAGTAAATTATTCCCACTGCAGGTCTTAGAAAGCCCTTTCGGTACTATGCGATCAAGATTACAATTTTCTAGAAAATCGACAAGAGATACAGTCGGTTGTAAGGCCTGCGTGACGGCTGTATTATTCATAGAACAAACATGTGGCACTCATTTGTTGAAGGATGAGTCGACCCCAGGTCCTTGATACCGACAGAATATTTTGGCCAGTTTATAAATATTAACTTTACCGGGACACCGCACCGGTTTGTAATGTTACGCTATGACGTGCCTATATTAAATTAACGTGTATAATACAACATGTAAACTCAATTGTAGACTTGATGGGAAAACTGGCATGTTTCTTAATTTTTTGAATTGGAATCAAAATTGTATAAAATATTAAATTCTTGCATTTAATTTGGAACAATTCTGACAAATATTAAATACGAATTTTAAAGCAGACATACATAACCTTTATTTAAAAGGAATATACATACATATTTATGCAAATTTATAAAAATTAGCGACGTTCACGATATGCGAATATGTAGAATGAGCGGGAGCTTTCAAGACTATATATATATTAGGAAAATGCAACGATTTAGAATATTGGAGGCGTCAGTTATTACCGGAAAGATTTTCTAAATTCAAATCGTGAAATATTGGCATGCCACGAGTTAATGGTAAATCCAGAAAATTGGATAAACTTTGGTACATTTGTGGACAAAACGCGGAAAATAAGAACAGCATTCATAAATAAATAAATAAATAAATAAATAAATATGTTATCAAAATGTAATGGGCTATCACTAATTCTTAATAATTCTACATAACTTAATTCATGTATAATGTTCTTGTATTATTATCTAATTGTAATATTATTGTGTTTTCTTTTTTGTTTTACGTTATATTATTACCAAATATTATTTTATTGTAACGCACTGTCAACAGCATGTACAGCTTATTGCCCGTGCGACCCATATTAGTAAATAACATTGTATATATCTTACTTTTAGTCTAATAAAGTCCTACTACTACTCAAAACAGACGACTGAGGACCTCGCCAATAAACATTTTTAAAATACATACTAAATGACAAGAATCCGAGGCTAGTACTGTTGCGTACAGTCTGTAGGCGCCTCCGTGGCGCAAGTTGTTATACGCTCTGTTTCTCAGCGCTGGGGACTCGAGTTCTCACTTCGGTCACTCCATGTGGGTTTCGTAGTGCACGACATGGAGTCTGGACAGATTTTTCTCGGGGTTTCTGCCGTTTTCTCCTGCCATTAAATTCATTCCACTACTTTTTTATCATTCATTTTGTTTGATTTCGTAGCCCCTGTGATGGAGTGCTCTGCCGATATCCTGGTTATTCATAGATATTCAATGTAAGGAGCTTCATCACATCCCATCCAACGATCCGGCCCTGAAACAGACATGAGTTAAGAGGATGTTTATGCCTTTTTCTTATCGCATTACATATTCATGCCGCGGCGAGTGTCATTTATTCACATATATATATATATATATATATATATATATATATATATATATATATATACAGGGTGTTTCAGAAGTGATAGTCAATAATTCACACATGGAAAGTACAGGCCAAAAGTAGCTAAAAAGCTCCAATAAACATGGGTCCGCAAATCAACAGCTGTAGAGATATCGCAATAATTTGAGTTGGGAACAAACTATGAACGCCCCTGGATAATTACGTTGGTATCTCAAGGTTTGGGACCGATTACCAGTTTCTTGGCGCATACCGAAGAACTTCCCTTTCTCTCTACGTGCAATGTGCCTACAGGCTTCACAATCAGTTACGAAAGACAGAGATTACACCAACGAAGAGTACGCTGATATGCACTTCATGTATGGCAAAGCGAATGGTAGTGCACGTGAGGCTGCACGATTGTATGAAGAGGCTTTTCCTCGCCGCAGACAGCCCAACAGGCGTACATTTATGAGGATACATCAGCGCTTTAGAGAAACTGGGAGTTTCGCACACCATGTACGAGATGGTAGACCCAGATCCATAACACCTGATGTTGAGGACAGGGTATTATGCAGTGTACATGAACATCCGAGTACTTCAACAAGGAGCATTGCAAGCCAGGAGCTTATGATGGATTTTACATCAGGATTTACTCTATCCGTATCATCTCCAGCGAATGCAAGCTGTCAAAAATGCAGACTTCCCTCCTGGAGAGAATTTCTATCCATGGATGCAACAACAGTGTACCTTAAATCCCCTGTTATAAGCTGCATTCTGTTCACGGATGAAGCTGTGTTTATCCGTGATGGTATTTTTAACTTCTATTACTGTCACATTTGGGCCGATGAAAATCCTAATGCAACACACATGTCACAATATCAACAGCGTTTTTCGCTGAACGTCTGGGCATGATTGCTCGGAGATCGCATAATTGGACTAATCGGAGAGCGGTACGGGCGGTTTCTTCGGACTGTACTTCCATAGCTCCTTCAACATGAAGGTGGTCCACTGAACCAACGCCTGAACATGTGGTTCATGCATGACAGTGCTCCAACACATTTTCAATTACGTGTGTGCCGAGTGCTAAGTCGAAGGTATGGTCAACATTGGATAGGTAGAGGAGAGCCTGCTCCATGACCTCCATGGTAACCGAATTTAAATCCCATGGATTTCTGTGTGTGGGGTCATGTTAAAAGCCTGGTCTATGCTCCTTAGGTCAACTCTCTTGAGGAATTACGCTTGCGGATTGAAGCAGTCTTCCAGCATTTACAGAATTCTCCAGGACTGCCTGACAGGATTTGCAACTCGTTTTAGAGACGAATGCAATGTTGAATTCAGACGCATGGACAACATTTTGAAAACCTACTATAAAGTTTAGAGATGTCATGTGTTCCCAGACACAGAAAATGTATCGACAATGGTTGATTTGCGGACACATGTTTATTAGAGCTTTTTAGCTACTTTGGCCTGGATTTTCCATGTGTGAATTATATATAATTATTGCATTTCGCATCGTTGAATAATTCTGCAAATTTAGGTAGCAGAAAGTAGTTTGTTTACGTATCGCACCAATATTATAAAACTGAAATGAGGATATTTGTTCTCAATCATGCTTTAACGGCTATGGGACTTGGGAGGAAAAATGTGTATAGATAATGACCAAAGTTCTCTTAGAGGGTGGAGAGTTGACCTCCGATGTTGGTGTCCAATCTACAGTTTTCGGAGACGCTGACCTGATTGGCGACAGTTCCAATTACATAGAAGCTCGTGTTTCATCCTTAGTGCGCCTTTGGGGCCGAGGGAGGGAGAAATGGTGATAAATAATATGTCCAAAACGAGTGAGATTAATGTCGAAAATCAGTTTTTGGGGTCGCTAGGCTGGTTTGTGATAGACTATTCGGATAAATAGAACCTATAGACATAGAGTGAAGCAGCAAAAATGTGTAGTAGAGAATATTTATGCTTACGTAATAAAAAAATCAGTTCCAGGAAAACCACTAGTATCATTTCTTCATAATTCAAGTATTTAGCCTAAGAATGAGTGTTAATGGGTATAATAAAATGTTATGTACCTTAACTTAGTGTTTAAAAGTAGGACGCTTTCATCCGAAGCAGCCCATTCCTCAAAAGTGAGCAATTAAAGTAAACACAGGTAGATATTTCAACAGGTTGTTTCCCTGCGGCTAGAGCGATGTTTGACCTTTATACATTTAAGAAATCCGCAGCTTTGGTTGTTGAAATTGAAATAGAAGTGTTTTGTATGTTTAAACATCACTTACTAATCGAGTGTTAACGTTCCACAGTGTATAACATACCGACACCTGTCTAAATTAAATTTTGTAGGCGTACCATCGTTTTTTTAATGAAATTCAAAACCATTAAATTGAAAGAATTTAAATATTTATTAAAGTGAAAAAAGTAATGGGTTTGGAATTAATATAATTTATTTCTGCCTGTTAACCGCTGTGATCTCGAGATAAGATAGTTGTTTTTTTAATGCACCGGGCTCCAAGTCCCAGGTCTGGACAAGTTTCCCTAAATGAGATAATGGAAAACAAATATCAGAGCACTTTAGAGCCCAAATGACCTCGGAACTCAATTTGAACAAAATAACAACCCTTACCATATTCGAGTGTTTAGTATGAATGTATGAGTGAAAGATATGTATTGTTTTAATGTTCGTGTCCTTTCGGAAGTGGCCCTGGGACTAAGTTCATCAGTCATTCGGGGAAGCCTTCCGTGTCCTTTTGTGCTAAAAAATGTGTGTTTGTGATTGAATGTTTAAACATCCTGGCCTGACACATTTTCTTGAGTTGAATTGGGTCACGTAAAAGTATCCCCGAAAGAAGAGGTTAATGTAAGATAAAAAGTATCCGTCACGTTACAATTAACTCTCGCCTTCTCTTTAATAATTTCATTATTTTATCAAAACACAATTGACACAAATTATGACAGACTTTATTTAGCTGAAGTAGATGCAATAATGTTTGTAGTTAACTTCATTAGCTGAGATGTAAAGACGTTAAACATAGCTGTATAACCTAACTGTATCTTCTCAAAGTATACTTTTAAATTTGAATTTCTAGCTCTGATGGTCAAGTAAAATACTTCTGATTATCTCTTTATCCAATTGATTTTCAAGAAAAGTCGTTATTCACTCTGAATAGCTATGTATTTATATAACAAGTGAATATATTTGGAGTTATGAAACTAGTGAATGTTTGGTGCGCGAGTAGCAAGAATTCCACTAATTTTCACGAGTTAATGTTGGAAAGATGTGCGAAGATTTATGATATTCTAATTATAAATATACATTATTTATATAATTTATGTACTAAATACATAATATATACGACTGAATATACATAAATAAATACATGGTTTGAACATATAAAAGAATGTCAAATAATCGTTTATCAAAATAGTTACTTTACTGTTATAGACAAGAAGGCCGAAGAAATGTAGGAAGACCGAAACGATGTTGGAAGGACGACCCGTAGCACATTGTGCAGCGGGGAGCGGAACGGACCAACACAGACCCATACCTCGAAGATGATGATTATTATAATTATTTGTAAATTCAGTCATATTTAACTAGTGATAACTATATACTGTCCGTAGAATATGTAGAGAAGCTGTTCTAAATAAGCCATTTAAGCAGGAATCGGGCGAAAATGTATGCTAATAAGGACGTGGAAGGAAGTGCAGGAGGGAGAACAGACCCCACGTGACATTACTCATTCGCTCTTGAGCTTCAAGCTAGAAAAGTATATAATCGAGAAACTTGCTAATTTCTCTACACATTCCACGGACATACTATATCTTGGGTCATGACATCATGAAAGGCTGATTATATAGGGCAAAGGTTATTAAGGATATTTCGCTTTCCTTACTTTATTACATAATGGTGGAATGAGAAATTTATAGTTTTGATTGTATACTGACGACGTTTTATAGGCATCTGAGGCTTTGTTAATTTCGTAAAATAAATAATCTTTAGGAAATAATTTACAACATGTGATGCGAAAAATATTTCCAAGTTCCAATCATATACCATGCGCATGCGGTAACAAACGCGAAGCGGTTTACACTATGGAATCACGAGATGCAGCTAACATGTACACGATAACGGAATTTAAGTAATGTAACCTGTGAAAACCAATCTCAAAGTTAACATAAAGCAATTTAAGTACTCTAAACTGTAATAGAATGCAAGGCTAAAAAATAAGTAGTAATTTCTGAATTTGTTCAGTATATATGTACAGTTAATCAGTACATACTCTATGTTGGCTACACTGGAACACGTCTTTCTTGTTGTATAGAATATTCGTTTAAAATCAATATGGTTGTCATGTCTTCATGTTACGTATGTAGTTAAATATCATAAAAATAGCATATTGAAATAATCGTTTGAAAAAAAAATCATTGTAAATGGTTGGATATAATTTGAAAAATGCTACTCTAAGATTTAAATTAGACAGGAGATTATGAAGGAATTTAAAAAGTCGCATCACAGGTTGTAAAGTTTAGCCAAATTTTATATATAAAACTGACTGTGAATCTGTCATTTAATTACTTACTCACTGGCACTATCGAACCCGTAGGTTTATGGCCGCGCAGACATAAGCTCTCCATACATCCCTTTCCTCAGCTAATGCTTTCCAATCATTCCCTGTATAATCTGCTTCTCTCAAATCATAGTTAATGTTAATCTCCCACCTCATTCTTGGTACACCAACTGGGCGTTTTCCCTCTGGCTTTCCTACAAGAAGCTTACATGAAAGTCTTTCATTCCCCATACGTGCAACATATCCTGAACATCGCAGTCTACGAGACTTAACTGTTCCTATTATATCTGGCTTCCTATAAAGACCATGTAGTTCATTTTTATGTAGTCTTCTCCATTCACCTGTCTGTTCATCTCTCTTTGGTCCACAAATTTTCCTAAGTACTTTATTCTCAAATATTTGTAATCTCCCTTCCTCCCTTAAAGTAAGAGTCCATGGTTTGCATCCATATAATATAACTGGTAGAATAATAGTTTTATATATTTTCAGTTTAACGTTTTTTGAAAGAAGTTGGGACATCAAGAGTCTCTGCAATGCATAATAGCAAGCATTTCCAGAATTGAGCCCATGCTTAATTTCTTTGTACATCTCATTCCTATTTGTGATTATTTTTCCTAGGTATTTGAATTCAGCCACTTCCTCAAAATTTCCCTCATTTGTCATTAGCTGTCCATTTCCATTATATAATGTATTTCTACGCGTGACCATATATTTAGTTTTATTGATATTTACTTCCAGTTCTAATTTCTTAGTGTTACTCAATAGTGTGTGCGTGTTGTCTTTAGTATCTCCTCGCTATCGGCCAATAGTACTACACCATCAGCTTATTAATACCATTGAATTGTAAGCCTTCCTCATTCTCTAAAGATTTAATGGCATGCTCTAGTACAAAATTAATACTAGAGCAGATAGTGCATCTCCTTGCTTCAACCCATTTCAAAAGTGCCCGGAAACTCTTAGCCTACACGCACCCTGCTCTTTGTGCCATTTAGACACATTCGTATAAGCCTAACTAACTTTTTAGGAATTCCGAACTCTAGCAGGATACTATATCCTATAACTTCTCCCTCTTAATTGAATCATATGCTTTTTTGAAGTCTACATATAGTTGATGTACAGTACCATTATATTCCCATTTCTTTTCTAAAATCTGGAGTCTGTCATTTATGGACTCAAAAATTACTTGACCGATTTGAATGAGGTTTTTTCATCATTTAGATATTTTTCTGGGAAAATTAACATATATAACATATCATTCTACATAGTACTGTAGGACTAGAGCTAAAAAATAAAGACATCGTTATACTAAAAGTACCTTTTTTGACGTTTAATGGTTTACGCCGCCTAAACCATACTAAATACACCTAACTAATGAACACAACAATTTAATATCTCATACAATCTACAAACAAATCCGCGACAGCATATGTCTATCATTTGCGGATAATTAAAAATAACAATTTTTGTCTTTCAGCTTATTTACGCCTAGGATAAGTTGATTCCCGGGCAAGTCGGGTCATCAGCATGGGGTATCAAACAATAATTACGATATAAACTTATAATTATTTTTCTTTTTACTTATTCAACTAAATATAATAACACATCTAATTTATTTAGGCATAGCGGCGCTCGTCGGGTATTAGCTAGTACAATATAAAAACATCGTCCATCGCTGTAGTCTCGGGATAACGTCGCTACCTCGCATGCAGGTGGGGGGGGCAGTGTTCGATCTGTGATTGGGACAAGTTTGCTTAGTGGTAGCTATTCGGGGTTTTTCCTCAACTGTAAGACAAATTTCAAGAAAATATAAGGTCCAATCGTGCCATCATAATTTTCATCATATTCTCCGATTCCGATTGAGGGTCTTTCCACTTTTTCAGCGGTTGCCCTTTTACCAGCCGGCTGCTGGCCCTTCACATCCACATGTGTCAATCACAGAGGTAGATGATCAACAGCCAGTGTAGGGGTGACATGTGGTTAGCATGTCGAGTCCCCCAGCCGTTATAGCTGGTTCCTCAACCTGGAGCCGCTACTTATTGTAGCTACCCAATTGCCTCACGATGCTGGGTGGGCACCGATCTCATACTGGCCGAAATACCATGAGAAAATTTCTTCCACCATGGAGACTCGAACCAGCGCAAGTCCCGTAGCTCTGCGCCAAGGCTTCCTACCTTAACCGCTCGGCTACGGCGCGGGACTCATATTGTCCATGATTAATATTAATGTGTGAATGAATGGTGTTTCGTTTTAAATATTTGTGTTGTTTCGGTTGAGGTTCTGAATTGAACTGATCTCTTGTTCGGCGAGGCCCTCCATATTCTTGTGTGGTCAAAAAATGATGTGTTTGATCCAAATATTAAAATCCCTTTCCTGAAAATTTGTATCACTGTAAGGCCCGGGTTTCTTTTGGGGAATGTAAGTGAATCTATAATATGAGAAGTTATACTGGGTACAATATTTACATACCTATACTCATACATACTTACATAACAACACACATTTACACTCATACATAAAAAAGACCACGCTTATATATATATATATATATATATATATCTGTTACTTTGTACAATAATACAATTTCTAGCTACAAAAAATTAAAAAAACCTACCCACACGCATACCATATCATCCCTCTTCACTTAGCAAATGCACTACAAAGATATTCAACTGAGGTAATATATAGTACAATTGAAAATCGGAAACATATGCCACAAGACTTCCTATCATTCCTATAAATAATACAATTGTTTAAGCGATAGTGCGTTTTGCCGTATTTGCAGCAATGGCGACCATGATTAAAAGTTCAACTTCCTACATTTTGGGATTGCCAACTTAAATAACTATACTGTAATAAAAATAACTATACCGTAATATTACATATTATAAACACGCGTGTGGTAAAACCACTGCCCTCTGTGTATACTATATACAATGTATATACATAAAATATCCAATATATAGATAGATGGAAAGCTCTGCGGCCATCACTTAAGTGTTGGCGGTGAGCGATCCATTTTGGTCCTCCTTAATAGGTAGAACCCCGGGTTCCTGTAAAATACATAAGCCGCGGTTTAAATTTTGAATTCAAATTTGAAGTTTATTAGCAGAGTGAAGTCGGAAGCGGACCTTTTGGGGTTCTATTCCAGCATTTGCTCTTGGATTGAGCGAAACCGCTTAAAACCTCAATCGGAATAGTCGATCACGCGGGATCTTGCCAAGTTTGACTTTCGGATGAATATTGGGAGGGCATCCAGGCTTCTGTTTATTTAAATATAATATGCGTACATTTCAGATTATTACAATTATTCATACAAATATCCAAAAGGTAGTGTTAATATACATAATACGAAACAAATCACTGCATTTTAAATGAACTGAACTTTATTTGGAACAATATATAACAATAAATACGTAGTTGCCGCCATTTTATCACTAATTGGTCTCACGGCCTCCTCTACTTTCAACTAATAAAGATTGCCCACGCTGCTAACGTTAGTGAATTGTTTATGACGAACGCAAATATATTATTTTACTATTATTTATTATTTTAAAAGCATCATCGCGCAAAAAATAATGTACAATGCACGCTTGTGAAATGTTTTACAGAATCTCGGAAATTAAAAAACCTTACTGCCGCTCGGTTTTTAAACAATTTCCTCACATCTGTAGAAACCACTTCCTAACCTCGCATCGTAATATACTATTTCGGATCTTATATATTGTATCAGAATTACTTGTATACTTCCTGTGCGTCGAAAGGTAAACTCCAATAGATTCGTGCATGCCGAATAGATTTTTATTTGTTGCCTTATTCGAATGACTGAGTTTTAATTTCGTCTCTCAAACTGCTGTCTACTCTGTGTCGATGGAATCAGTACTCAATTCTAGCAGCATATTTCAGTTTGAAATGTCACCCTTCTTTATGAAACACATAGTGCCATAATAACTGGTAGCATTCAGATTATCTCTCCGCAACTTGAATTATTTTGAAATCAGCCATTCTTCTCGGTTATGGTCAGTCGTTTGATTGCAACTTGCTACAAACCCCCTCCCCACACTAGAGGTCATCCTAGTTATTACATTGTTTCTACGTCGTATTATTTGTATAATCGGCCGTTAAGCTGTCGGATCCTGCGCGTTTGAAATGTGGTTGTGAATAGAGACAATTTTAACGCGAAATCTGCCTGTTGAACTTGGGTCGCTGGCAGTACTGACATACAACTGCAGATAGGGGAGGTTTGGACAAGTTTAAAGGGAGAAGAGAAACTAATTAGAATTCTGTGACGCCAGTTGCTACAGAAACACAAAAACCTCTCTTTCTCATTACAATCAACTTCCATCAAACTAGTTGAAAAGGAATTGAGGGGGATATGTAATTATTTGGATATTTTAATCATTCCACTAATCAAATTATTGTTGAAGGGAAAACTATGAATCTAGTCTACACTGCGTGTCTCAATATCCACATACTAAATTTTTGCATGATCGAATAACTCGCCTATTATTAACTACTCACAGGAACTAACGACCCTGAGGTTCATGGCTGTATCCTGAGCTAATCTTTTCAAAATATTTCCTGTATAACTTACCTCCTTCAGATTTTCGTAAATGTTAATTCTCCCATCTCATTCATAGCCTACCTGCTGGGCGCTTTACCTCTGGTTTTTCTACAATGAGTTCCTTATCCCCTCTTTCATTTCCCAGCCGTACCACATGTCCTGCCTATCGAAGCCTAGAGATTACATCCGTTTTCCATAGACATTATGCAGCTCACTGAGAGATAGTTTCAACCATTCGCACGTATGTTCGTCCCTCTTCAGTCCAACAATTTTCCTAAGAACTTTATTCCCAAATATCCATATATTTTCTCCTTCCTTAAGGTAACAGTACATGTTTCGCTTCCATATAATACAACTGTAAGAATAACAGTTTTATATATTTTTAGTCTATTCTTGATTTTAGAAAAGTTGAGTTCAGGGATGACTATAATTGAACCATACAGATGAATATTGTGACAATTTTTAATTTGGATCTAGATTGTGAAATTATATATTAAATAGCTTACTTATAAATAGTATTACAGAAAATAAGAAAATGCCTTACAATTAAAAAAGTACCTTCTCCAAAACTTAAAAATTTTAAGTTAATGATACTAGCGCAACATTCTCCGTTAAAATATTCATTGCATATGCAAAAAAAAAAATACAATTGTAATGTAATTAGGTCCTACACAATAAAATTAATTATTTATTCCAAAGTATCCCTTTTCCAATATACTATTTGTTCCATATCGCCCCTATTTCAGTTTGTTTCAATACGGTCCCTAAGTATTGTTAAAATGATGGCTGCTATTGAATTGTGTTCCAGATGTGGCCTTGTTCATATTTTCTGACACATTACTGAAACAAGATAAATTTTATTCAATACTGTAATAATAGTTGTGTAGTTGTCCATCATGCATAATATTATAATGCTAACGTATGAATTTCAATATTCCATGTTCCAACTAGCAGGGTTCCTTTCCATGGCTTGATTCGTCTTAGAGCAGAACTTTAGCCATTAAAAACAAAAACAAATAAGTATTTTTTTTGGCAACGGAAATGAATATTATACGTGGGGCAGCAATAATTTCAAGAAGAGGAAATAAATTATAAACTCATTTATAAGGGAGAAATGAAGATTGAAGACAACTAAGATGGTACGAACATACCCAGCGAATGGAAGAGGATCGGATACCAAAATGTGTTTTGGAATGAAAACCTGAAGGAAGACGAGGCAGAGGAGGACCTAAAACTTCCTGAAATCAGGGAATATATTTATACATGAAGTAGAAACATCTACAACCAGGAGATTGGATGGACCGACAAAATTGGCTATTAAGATTTGGACGATGTCAAAGCCATCAATCAACAGATGATCTATCTACTATCTATCTATGTATGAATTTATGCTAATCTCAATTTTGGATCACATAATACAGAATTTCATTCGAGTTTTAATTGTGATTGTGATTCAAAGCTTAATATTTTCAGATGTATTATTCAGATGGTCCAGCAACAAGGAAGTGTACCAAAAAGAAACGGAGATTCCAATAAATGGGAGAAGCACAGGCGACAATATACAAGTTCTGTTTGAAAAGATGTGTTTATTTATTCATGGAAATAAAATAACAGAACAAAATACATAAATGAGATCAGCAGTGCTACAGATCACAGAATCTATAGGCCTCCTAGCGATATTGATTCTAATGTTAAATAGTGAAATATATGATAGACGGATGCTGTAGTGGCCAAATCAAGCACTCTGTTCTCATAAAAATGATTTCACAATGGTTATCTGTTAATGCTCATCTTTACGTTAATACTGTTGAAGTAATCTTCTAGTTACTGGCCTCTCTTACTTACCACCGGACATAGTGTTTTCTCACATAGATAAAGTAATAGAAAGGTAGATATTATAGTAGACCCAAATGATTAAGAAAAAGTATTTTGAGTCAATGGCACATTTATTTAAATTTGGTTCAGATTTAGTGTCTGTGTATGACTACAAAGGCCAAGTAAATGAATTCTTGAAAGCTCCAGGATCATGGCTTTTCAAGCTCTAACCATAAAAATACTTATCATGAAACAATACGTATCACAACATTCTTGTAAAAGGGGGAAACATGCTATAAGAATGATTGCGCTGTATTGAAAGAAAAGTTTAAGAAAGTGAAAGTGGTCATTTGTATTTCTCCAGAATGTTGCCGACTGGAACACTAATTCTCCAAGAAGAGACGTTGAAGGATATTGCTGATATTCTCAGGAACGTTTTACAGAGGACCGTAAGAATGAATAGAGAGGCTGTCCGGTTACACTGATTTACTGAAAATTCAGGAATTGTTAAAAACTGGAGGACATAAAATAGAAATAATACTTGCTTGTGATTTGTCATTCGAGAATGTTGAAGAATGCTCTGATTTAAGAATTTAAGTGAAAGTGATAAATTTTTCTTTCGATTCAAAGATTTCTATTATTAGCTTATATATATTAATTACTCTCTAGCATCTGCTTGCTTCTACATTTTACAATGTATAATGTTACCCTTTCTGTTATTTCATTCATATTGAATGATGTCATCAATAACAGCAGTCACAAGAAACACTTATGTTTCATAAGCACATTATTTTTAAGATTGTTCGATCACAAACCTTATCCATTCTTACCTGTTCCAAAATTGTCCTATGACATGAGAGTATTCAAAAGGAGGTTTTGTATATTTTTAAATGTATATGTTATGAAAAGAAAAGGCATTTCATTGTTTACTTCATGCTCATCACATTTTCAAAGGGTTAACATTCGAAATACGTCAAACTGTACTTTTTTCATTACATAGACCTTGGTAAGATTTTTTAATTATTCAAAATTTTCAAATGCGGCGAAGGCTCCCTTTGGAAATATATGACTCAAATACAGAATGAGGTTGATAGAGCCTAGCGAGAAATTATAGAGGAAAAATCTTACCAAATTAGGGCTCTGACGAATGGTACTTTGAATTAGGTCATATAACTTGAAATAAGGCAGAGGAAGAACAAAATGATGATGATGAAGAACATGAAAAATGATTGCGTTGCCGATCATAATGCTTCATTGCATCTCTAAAAGTTTGCAAGGTACCAATAAATCCAACCTCGTCAGGCCCTTTACGAATAATATGTATTCTATATGAGATTGCAGAGAGAGGCAGATAGGTTACAATTGTAAACTATACCAATTATTATTATAACATCAATTACAGTTTCAATATTATAGATTTGTATATGTGGAAAGAATTGTTAATGTTTGTACCAAGTCTAGAATAGTGTAGTAGGTTGCACACTCCTACCGAGGAGAGGTCCACGGTTCGATTCCTGGTTCAGACATTAATTTTTCTTTTCACAATATCATTATAATATTATAATATGATCAATTATTGGAACTGTGTTAAAATAACAGTATTGTAAAATGTTAAGTAACATCGTTTATGCTTAGGCTATAAAAGTGGTGGTGCAAAATTCTCAAATATAGATAGGCCTACTTCTAAACGAAGCCGGCCATAGGCGATGGTAGTGACACCTACCTGGCAGCGGACGAAATTATATATTTGTTTATGTGGAAAGAATTGTTAATGTTTGTACCAAGTTTAGAATAGTGTAGTAGGCTGCACACTCCTACGGAGAAAGAAAGGTCCACAGTTCGATTCTTGGTTCAGACATTCATTTTTTCTTTTCATAATATAATTATAATATTATATTATGACATCTTCAAAGAATATCTGAACCTGAAATTCTTAAGAAAGTTGTGGAGAGTAAATCTGAAGATAAAAGTAGTATGGTTTTTCCAAAATATGCGATTAATGGATAGATGGATGGATGAATGAATGAAGTTCAGGAGGACTTGAAGTTTAAATTAAAGAATGGCGTATGCTTGCCAGGGATAGAAAACTTGGAAGACTGTTCTAAGGCAAGTCGAGGTTCACATTAAACTGTTGTGGTGATTATAGGTTTCTTAAGAAATATGATCTTAAATATCTTAGAAATACAAATATCAACAGAACTCATCTTGTTTGATTTTGAATATATGATTTGATGACTAATTTGGGCAGACAGATTGAAATCAATAGCTTGCCAGAGTTCTTGGTAAAGATTGGATCGTGTAGATCGATATAATGCAAGCAACATGTTGTACTTCATTAAAATTTCAGCAACTTGTGACCGTTCCATGACAATATCTGACCGAAATAGCTACGAGTAATTAGAGTATTCTTGATTTATTGATCCGCGTTACCACTGTATCATTATTTCACCAAACACTATAACTTACATTTTAAATAAGCTATCATTTAATTAACTCAAGAATCTTACTTGTCATAGTAATTAGTTTTCAAAACGCTTGAATAACACAGTTTTACAACTACGTATTTTATTGGGCACCATTATTATACGTGTTAATTAATTTATAAACAGTTTCACATTAAAGTGATGTCGCGTCTTAGGGCCATTAGATATAACCATTAGTTTGTGTGCTTTATTGTGTATCTGTAATGTGTTTTCACACAAGGTGAATGCGATATGCAGTAATACGGTGATGTTCGTGGATAATGCGAATTTTAAATATTTATTACATACTGTCTTATAGGCGAGGAAGAATTTCGAAATAAATTATTCAGAAAACTTGCTCTACCGGGAATTGTACACGGGACTTCTATGTCTGGCAAAGGAACTGTCAATCATTGCATGCTGAAACCTTCATTATGTTTCTCACAAAAATGCGTAGTGATATATACCAATGATCACCCCCTGGAAGAAATAAATGTGGCAGACCAAGATGGAAATGAAAACCTTATGTCAGAACTATAATGGATGATATGAATTTGGAAGAAGGAGATTTGAATGATAGAAATAAATGGAAACTGAAGACGGCGAACCTATAAGTGGAGGAAAGCCGAAGAAGAAGCGTAGTAATGTATCAAAGCCTTATTAAAAAATATATATCTACCGCTTTTAACTTAAATGTACAGAAATCGAAGCCAGAATCCAGTAATGGCAAACCGTTGTGTGTAGAAGATGGACGTCCCTGTTTGAATTAGAGCGGAGTGGAGTGAGACATGTGCGACGCAAACGTCAGCTAACGAGGGTTATCCATTCAAGTGAGGAGTTGTATTACTTCTCTGTAGTTTAAATTAGGGATTTAGCGCTAGATTTGAATGTCTTGAAGTTATAATCGCCAGTTATATTTATTTGACACGGTCTTGGTACATCAAAACGCTTCTCTGGGAGGAGCTGTAAGGTTGGTTTAGGCATACAATGGTTGACTTGTGAGATGAAGACCTTACATCTGGATCTCAGAAGTTTCCTCACACAATTAGCCTATTAAAAAGGTACAAACGACATTTACCTCAAATTGGCAATACTTCAAATTCTCGTGCAAGTTATTTAAATGTATTGAACCGCAGTGAAAACAAAAACGCGTGAACTATTGTCTCGACGAGAATTCAGAAGAATGGCTGATTGATGATCGATGGAGGGGAATGAATAGAGGAGATGACACTGCCAATGTGGGAAAAAGAAAAGAGGTAAGTTTTTCGCAATAACTGCTTTTTATAAACGGTTGTGCTATAACGACGACGACGATAACGATAACAATAATTATAATAATAACAATAATAATAAAAATAATAAACAAATAAAAATAATAATAATAATTGTTATTATTGTTAATATTATTATTATTTAAAATTGTAGACTTTCACGGCAGGTATTTTGATTAATGTATTTTATGTCTTTCAGTCTGCAGCTGACATTTGAAGAGTTAACAAGTCAAAGAACACGCAGAATCTCCTGAGGATGTCTACCGCAGGAGTAGAAGAAACGTCGAGTTTTAATAAAATCAAACCACGGCCATTTAGCCCGAAAGACAAATAAAATACATGAATCATTGTTATTATTGTTAATATTATTATTGTTACTATTATTATTATTATTATTATCATAGTAATATTTATTTTAGTTTATGAAGTTAAGTCTATAAGATCAATTCTTCCATTTCACCAGGATTCCAACTTTCGTCATTCGGACATTCCAGCAGAAAATGTATTTTTCCTACATATGTATAATTCTCTGTCAACATGGGCAGCGGGATGTTGGTCTAATTGCCATATATGTATATAGTATATGAACAAAATCAACACCTGAACACACACACACACACACAAATATATATATATATATATATATATAATTGCCACTTTAATGCTAGAAAGTAGGATTCAAATATACAGGGTACCCACAAATGCTCTTCCGGGTTTTGAACACACGTAACTTGCGTTTGAATAAACATACAAATATGAACTAGTGCTAAGAGAAACTCAGAAAGTTTTGGTTGCAGTATCACAGTTGGCAACAATGGCGTATAATTACATACAACATTGTGTATTGTTGAAAGTGAGAAAATGGTTGGTATAGAGGATAGGCGAGCGTTCGGTGTTCTAGATTATCATGTTCATCAATCTGTAATTGTTGTTCAACGACATTTTCGAACAAGATTTGGTAAGATCCACCCAGTGGTCCTTGAATTCGTAAGTGGTAGGCTACTCTAATTTTACGACAAGATTGGGCAATTGTAATAAGGAAATCTTCTGGACGCCCGGCTGTAAGTGAGGCAAATGTAGACCGGATTCATGAATATTTTACACGTAGTCCTAAAATTCAACCATTGCAGCTAGTAGGGAGCTGCAGATCTCTAAATCAACCGTATGGAAATTTCTGCGTAAACGTTTGAAATTTCATCCATACCTATTGCAGATGCTGCAGTTCTTAAAGGAAGAAGATAAAATGGTGCGTCGTACTTTCTGCAAGAATATACAGACTCTCATGGAAACTGATGGGTTTTTCGAATCCATAGTATTTAGTGACGAGTGCACCTTACATCTTTCAGGTAAAGTAAACGAACATAACATTATAATCTGGGGGTCGCAAAAACCCAATACCTACGTGCAGCATGTCCGCGACTCTCCTAAAGTGAACATATTCTACGCTTTCAATCCGTTCTTCTTTGTAGAAAAAACAATTGAATGATGTAAGTACCTTGGTATGCTACAACAATGGCTCCTGCCTCAGCTGGAACTGGAAATGCCCAACGTGATCTTTCAACAGGACGGCGCACCCCCTCACTTTTATAATGAAGTCACATTAGTAATGACGATGAAGAACTTCTTCCTTGGTCTCCGCGTTCGCCAGGCCTGACACCCCCTAACATATTTTTGTGGGGTTATGTCAAAGATGTTGTGTGCAAGCTACCACTTCCACAGATCGTCCTTGAATGGCGCATCACAGCAGCAATCGAAACAGTTGACCAAGATATCCTACAACGTTCCTGGGCGGAAATGGACTCCAGACTTGATGTGTGTCGCCCAAGGACAATCTGTGAGGTCGTTAGGAGTTGAGCGACCTGACGTACTAATGCTCAGGCTGGACCCACTTAAGCAACAAAACACGTTCCCAGTTGGTGCACTGGGGGAAAAGTCGGTGGATCTGCTAGCCAGTCCTCCCGGCTAAGTCCAAGGGGCTCGTGAACCATTAGTGGGGTCGCCAGGAGTTGAGCGCCCTGTCGTACAATTGCTCACCTGTTGGAGCTTGTGAGCTCCATGCTGGCCCACAACTGCAACAGGACACATCCCTGGGGGCAGACCAGGGCACGGCTTGAACCTGCGCAGAGGGGAGCAATTGTGCTGGTTCCCGGCTAAGCCTATGGGCTCGTGGACAAACTTGGGGTATCCAGGAGATGAGCACCTGGATGTACTAAAGTCTCATACTGTGGGACTTGAGGACGCAAGCCCTAACCGGTCTCAAAATGGCTGCAGGATGCGTCCCTGGAGGTATAACAGGGGAATGGTCGGTGGATCTGCGACAGCAGTCCTCCCGGCTAGGCTCGAGGAGTCCGTGGACCAACTGTGGGGTCGTCAGGAATGAGCGACCTGACGTACTATGTAGCTCAGCAATTTCCCTGAAGTTGTAACTCCAACACCTTCTCCCTGAGGTGTTGGTTTTATTGCCGAGAACCTTGAACGTGGACGCGACAGATAAGGGAGGGCAAGTATGTGGGACTTGGGACTATGGTCTTTGACCAAGGTATCCTAAGGGATGGAGGCATGGGTCCAGATGTTACCAACGGAGCTCACATTGAACATCTGTAAGGTACCGTAACCTAAACTGTTTGAGATTTTCTTTCCATTAGTACTAGTTTCATGTTTGTAAGTTTATATAAACGCACGTTACACGTGTTCAAAACCCGAAAGAGCGTTTGTGGGAACCCTGTTTTTGGAAACATATTTTTTTCACGGTAGGGCCTCAATAGCTACATTATTGGGGAATTTGGTAAAACATGAACAGCCTTAGTAAGATTCATTATGAATCTCTGAGATCAGTTTAAGAGAAGATATGAAAGAGTAATAGAGATCGGAGATGAGTTGTGCGGAGGGATGTCTCATTGTAGGAGACTAGTGTTTAATGTAACCAAATACAGTTTCTACTTGATGAAAGTGGGAGGAGACTCAAATGTCTGGGAGTGAACATGTTAATGGAAGTCCTGACAGTATCAATATTGAAACACGTCGTTTCTGTTGAAACGCACATCCGAACATCATAATCCTCATTCCCTGGATACATCATTCCAATAATGCTTCCATTTAACAACTTTCCTTTGCAGCCTTCATCTTCATTTCAAAGAAATTTCTAACGTCTCGCATTGCTTATTTTTGTTACAATGAAAATTTATTTACTGGTTCGTTTATCCTACTTCATTTTGTATTTGCTGTTTTTTTACGTTAATCTCTATACAGCGTGTCCTGAAAAATAAAGATTCCAATATTTACAGATGAGTTGTATATGAAGCATAACAAGCAAAAATATTCCTATAAACTTGGTTCCTAAATTTCATATCTTCTGAGTTATGATCTATTATTTACCACTGTCAATTATCATAAGCAATGCCACGAGTGATTTCCAATTTATCTAGAGGATTTGGAAATCATGAGTGGAATTTGTTAGGACCATTTAACGAATAAAATTAAGCTGCTTACTCACAGAAGTCATTATTTAAATACAGTTATTTTAAAATATTTATATATTTAACGTAAACGGCGATGTTTGAAAACAAATGAGAAATGTTTGATTATGTTTCGTTTGTTCATCACTGCAACTTGATCATACTATTTATTGTCAAATGGAATCGCAATATTGTAAGAATGCACCCCTAGTGGAGAAAAAAGGAACTAATCAAACTGTATATTATAACCAAAATTAGATCCATAGTAATTCTGCCCGAAGGCAGGTCCTTCGTTGCAATCAGCGTTTTCATGCTATGCTTGCAGCTTTACTAAGGGGTTGTAGGTGTGGTAGCTTCCCGTTGCTTTCCACACCGGTGAAGGATGATGGTAATGATAAGGATGATGATGATGATGATGGCCATATGATTTCGGGGACCGTTTAAGCCGTAAAGATTTCCTGACATTTGTCTTACAGGTGAGGAAAAAGCTCACCCAGAAAAACTGCCCCGACCGGGGATCGAAGCGGGCCCGCTGCATGACAAGGTAGCATGCTGCCTCGAGACCACAGCGGTGGACTATATAGGTTATTATTTTTTTAGGAAATAACTCGGTAAAATCAGTTTTAAAAACACAATTATTGAACACACAATTATCAAATGAGTAGGTCGAAGGAATCTGTTCATTATTTGCTATATTCAACGTATTTGTTAGAGAGTCAGTCATTGTAAAATAATGCTCTGACCTGTTCAGAATATTTAAAAGAGGAGCATTCTTTATTTTGGTAATGAAAATTCGATAATTATCGAGGTGAAACACGACTGTGAATGGTTGTAAAACAAAATTCATTGAAACGTGATTGGTTATTGACTCCCATTTGGGGCATGAGTTAAATAGTCCTATAAACGTGGTTCCCAAATTTGAAATCTTCTGAGTTATGACCTATTGTTTACAACTATTAATTATGACCATTGTAAAGGATCTATTCTTCAGAGCATACTAAATAAAGTAGCTAAATCCTTAAACATAGAATTCCAACTTCCAGGGATTTAGCAAAATCAGCCAATTCCTCAACAAGTCTAATATATAATTGGTTAAACATTCAGCTAGTATCCCTTATTGGAGTTGATAAAATTTGTAATAATATTTTTTTACCAATGCTGCAAGGTTGTCTTTATGAGATTTCTGACATGCCAGGAGAGAATACATAAATTCATAGAGAGAACCTGGTGGCACTGGTAAAAAATAATAACATTATAAATTTTATCAACTCCAATAAGGGAACCTGGTTGAATTATGCTTTAATGGAGAACTATACCATGACCTACCTGTGTGTTGGAAAAATAAGTTAATTAATATAGTGTTTAGTTTTGTTTGATAACTGTCCGTCGCCGTGGCGTAGTCGGTAGAGTCCCTACCTTCCACTCCGGCGACCCGGGTTCGATTCCCGGTGGGTAGGGGATTTTAAATCTCCACCTTGTGTCTGGGTGTGTGTCCTGTCTTGTGTTTGTATGTGTGAATAAGATAAGAATGTTAACAAGGGTAAAACAAAAAATAACAGTGTAAACGAAAGTAAACGACAAAGAAAGAAATTAAATGGACAAGAGCATTTAGCGTCGGTAGAATGCGAATGGAGAAGACTACATAACAGTGAGCTACATGATCTTTATAGGAAACAATAAAATAAGAACAGTTAATTAAAAATATATAAACAAAATATGAAGTGCAATAATAACAAAAGTCTACATAAAATAATCCCGTAATTGTTTCTTGCCTAAGTCTTCGGAGTGAGAGGTAAGTCTTTCTTACTAAATAATACCACGAGTCGAAAGATACTAAATTTAAATATGTTATATAAATATGTTTCTTGTTTTGTCGCATAGTATCTCTACTAAATTGTTCAACTTCAATTACATTTCAATACAAAACTAAACGAAATAAGATACTATTTTATGCCTGAAATCACGATATCCTCATAAAGGGCTGAGGACTTATAATAATTTCGTCGTCAGAAACTGCGTAACCTACGCGAATTCCTCAGTAATTCGAATTTGTGGAGTTTATAAAAAGAGTGTTTGAGTAGCGAAGTACATATTGAGCTCTAGAATTTTTTTAATACATAAATTATATACATCAAGTTCTGATGTGTTAGAGCGTTGAAAATATTCCCATTAAAAATTTAGATTTAATTTCAACCCCCAATGCTACCGGTCTGATTTTACCGGTAAATAACTCAATCTTATTTTTCTCAATGTATTATTGTATGCCGAGTTTTGTTGCGAAAAAACATATATATATATATATATATAGATTTATTTATAAACTAAAATTCCATGGAACGACAGGCCTAGAAAGCCTTTTCCTACCAGCCGGCTGCTCTCCTCACATCGAAAAGTGTTAATCACAGAGGTATATGGGTGACATTTGGTCAACATGTTGGATCTCCAACGCATTCAGTAGTATTCGTAACTCTGAGTAGCTACTTATTCTCTCTATCTACTCCTCGTATTCTGGGTGTGCACCGGTACAAAAATGGCCGAAATTCCATGAGAAAAATCTTATCCTTAGGGACTCGAACCAGCGCAATTCCCATAGCTCTGCACCAAGATATCAAGCCTTAAACCGCTAGGAATTATATATATATATATATATATATATATATATATATATATATATCGCTCATAGGCTGCAATAGTGGCACAACTCAAAGAAGCAAGTTTTGAGATAAATTAAGTTAAATTTTATCTTAACAATGAAGGCAGATATCGTATAGACCTAACTAATACATCTGCCATTGATTCGTGAAATATTGAACTAAACGATGTGCCACTGTTGCTGAAGGGAAGAAAACTATTTGAAAATAATGCAAAGTGCCCTAACTCAAAAAATAGCAATTTTGAATTGTGCCAGCTCATGAGCGATATACACCTTGTTTCATCGTCATTTTTGGTCGCTAATTAGCAACAACAGTTGTTGAAAATATTATATTGCGGGGATCTAGTGAGGTACCTATCAAGATATTAGCTCATAACTCTGAGACTGAGGGCAGAAGTAGCCAACGCGAGTGTTTTAGTCCCTCCACGCGGCCACGGTCTCACAAAATGCTTCGTCCTGCAACATCCGCCGCAGCTACAACCCGCGCCAGTTTGTCTTCCTCGGATGCCATGGATGTCTCTTAAATCAAGGATTACTTGTGACTCCACAGTTAGTAGTGTGGCGTAGTCAAGTCGGAAGAAAGTGCAGGCCAAGCAATTGGGCCGCCAAGACCTATCCAAACCGTAGGTCCAAATTAAATCGGACGAGCAGTCCTGTCATAGCACCGAGTTTCGCCGTGCAATAACATCACGTCAGCGTTTTCCGCAAACATGTATTTCACCATAGTCAACAGCAACACACTACAAATAAAATGTAGTACACACAGCTTAGTACAGTCTGAACAAAGACCGTAAGCACAACAGCAGGTACAAAGTCTTTGGGCGGATCACGAATTCAACTGAATGACATGTAAATAAACCTGTAGTAGATATAGGACATCAGGTGATCGGTGAATGACATACACCCTTAGACAAAAAAAAAATTTCATCCCTTGAACGTACATTTCTTCTAAGTCCTACTCGGCACAACGCTGGGTTCAAACTAGGTAACTAGTCATAATCGTGCTGTCGCTGTGCTATTGTGTTATGTGGCATGAACCGAAGACACTCCTAGGTGTCCTGTTAGGTCAGCGGTAAAGCACTCGGTCACTGTCTGTTAATGAAGGTAGCAGGTTCGCGTCGTCAATTATGCAGTTTTTTTCTCGTAATATTTGTATTAAAATGTTTTATGAATTAAATACAAAATTTTATTTTGACATTTGAATTAAATAAATGATAATGTCGTTATTGTTACAATTATATTTACCACATTCAGGGTTTGTTCTAGGTAATTTAAATTTATTGCATTCAATAGACTGTGATGCGCAGACGTCTGGGCAAAAGCAACAGCATCTAACAAGTTTGTTTATAATGAATCATATTGAGTTTCACCATGGCTCAGCGCACACACAAGGACTTAGACAAAAGGCAATCTCAATGCCCCGCAAATTGAGGGCGGTAATAGATGCTGAGGGTTCATACACCCGATATTGATTTTGTTTTTGTTAAAGTTTTCATTTTAGAAAATATAATTTTCTTTCCTCATTAATTTATTAGAAAAAGGTTTTAGTTAATGTTTTTGTATGTGCATTAAAGCCATAAAACTCAAATATGAAACTGTATTACAGGCGAAATGCCTTTCTAACATTCAGTAAAAAAAGTAAGGTGGAACGGGAATCGAAAGCAGATGATATCTGTTAAACCTCTCAACCACGGAAGCACACTAAGCCGAGCTCTCTCTTTCATGTTGCTTGAATGTGCACTGAGTTAACTAGCAAACAACCCAGTACAATTATTGAAAACGTGTTGATGTGAATACGGCTTCTGCGAGCGCTCACGAAGTTCCCTGATCGGTTGATAGAATCTGCGGATGAATCATTTTTTTGTCCAAAGGTGTACAAAATACCCTAGTCTTTGGCGCCAAACATTTGGGAGAGATGAACGTTTGTTGTTGTATTTTTCGTGTAGCCGGAATACTGTAAGTTCAGCAGCTACTAATAAAACCCATATCAAATTCCGTTGAGGTGAATTCTCATAAGATACAAATTAAAACATTAATAATATATCTGTTGGCAAATACCGTCGTCGTAAACTCTATTAAAATAATGTATTAAAAATATTATTTTCAGGCCTTTCGGAAGTTAACTTCCATCATCAACAGGATGAGTATGCGCTACTAGTTGATGTATCTAAGATGATGTAAACGTTGATGGTATTTTTCCGTCGCTAGTAGCAACTGACTGGTTTTTAACTATCTCGTATAGTGGATTGTACGTTCGGGATGTATTCTCATTTATTAATGAGATGATTTCTTT
The DNA here is from genome assembly GCA_030220185.1 of Diploptera punctata. NCBI lineage: Eukaryota > Metazoa > Arthropoda > Insecta > Blattodea > Blaberidae > Diploptera > Diploptera punctata. The sequence goes on along the minus strand of JASPKZ010001619.1, from coordinate 1,477,676 downwards.
CATGATTTCAAGGTCTTCTAGTACATTTATTTTCGCTGGAAGTCTATCTCTGTGAACTATCGATAAGGTGTTTTCTATTGTGTTCATTCGGTGACCAGCGTTAATTGTGTGTTATGCATAACTTGACTTTCCACCCGCGTACATAAAATATCTGAGGTGTTCCTTATATCGCATATTGAAGTTTCTACTTGTCCTGCCTATATAAAACTTATAACATTTTGAATACATGGTTTGAATAAAGTTGAGGGCGCGACATCTGCCAACAGGTACATTTATAATTTTTTAATTTCTATCTTATACTGTACGTTTCCAGATATGAGTTCTTATGCTAAATGTAACTGAAATTAGAATATAAAATTATGGAACATTCACCTGAAAGGTCTGTCTCCTGAACTTAATTAGTTATTTAACTGTAGCGCTTTATTCGCTTTATTCAAAACTCTGAATACTGCCGATGATGGGACAAGTCCCGAAAGCGCTACAGTTAAATAACTAATTAAGTTGGGGAGACGGACCTTTCAGGTGAATATTCCATCATTTTATATTTTGAATAATACCTCAACGGAACACATCATGAATCTTATAAAAGTTAAATGTAACTGTCTAATCCCCACTACACGTCCTCAAAGCCTGTAATGGGAATTTAGTTACACCCTGTAGAATGATACTAGTTGAGATTGTTATAATAGTTTAGTAATAACAAACTATCTTCTTGGAAAAGATCAACACTGGAGTAAGACAGGGATGTGGACTTTCACCGGTGCTTTTCTTTATATATATGAATAGAATAATAAACGAATGGAGGAAAACACAACGGGGATATATACCCTTCAATAGGAACCTCAAACGCGATGCTATTCTTTTTGTAGACGGTTTACCGCTTCTGGCACTTTCCGAAAATGATTTGCAACGATCAATTTATAATTTACAAAAATTAGCTGCCAAATTTAATATGGAAATATCAATTAATAAAACTAGAATTATGGCATTTCATGGGAAGGACCCCATACAAATTAAAATCTGTCTACAGAATAAAATTTTAGAGAGATCAAATCAATTTAAATATCTTGGATATTATCTCTATCTGGGGTGAAAAGGATATCCCTGAAAAGAATTACTTTAGAATAAAAGTTTGGGAATTATTAATCAAGTTATGAAACAATCCCTTGTACAAAAAAGTACAGATTACGTTTATATAAGACTTTGGCTAGACCAGTGTTGACCTATTGTAGTGAAGCATGGACACTAAAAAGACAACATGAAAGCAGAATAACGGCTTGTGAAATGAGATTCATGCGCAGAACAGCGGGTTACACCAGATGGGATCGGAACAGGAACACCGATATCTTAAAAGATTGACTACGCCAATTTTGGAATGTATTAAACAGTACCAACTAAATTGCAAACACCATCTTGAAAGAATGAGTTCAAATCGGATCCCCAAAGCTGTTTATAATTATATACCAAGAGGACGAAGATCTCTGGGCCGTCCTATGAAACGCTGGAGGGAAAATGTTCTATAGGATCGTAACAGGCATTGGCCTAATACTTGGAAGGAAGAAGAAGTAGTAATAACAGTAATCAATTTTATGAGTTTATGAACCTTTTTGATATTTGAAACGAAGAAAATACGCAGATTTGTAATTTTATATGTTTTACTATTTTGACAAAAAAAAGTGTTAATATAAGATATTTATATTATTACTTAAAACTTAAAGTAAGTGATTTCTCTACATTCAGTAAGAGTAGGGCTTCTCTCTTTGTGTTACGTAAACACACTTTTCATCAATATTGAACTTACTTCTGACAAAGAGATGACATAAAATTTGTTTTTAGAAGACAGAATCTTGACAAAATTTAATTTGTATGATTTAAAGACTAGAAAAGCTTAACTTTTTGGTAGCATGCTCTGGTAATACAAATTCCGATAAAGAATACCAATTAATTTCCCTGTCGTCGTCAAAGTCGTTACGAGAGGAAAGCTTCCCATTGTATTGCAAAAAATAAAAAAAACTATGGCATAGATTGTTAGTGGGCGAGAATAGCCTAGCAAAAAGTATCAACGACAGAGGACTCCAATTAAAATGCCTTCCTTCATTCCACAAATGTCCAAGCATTTAAGTCACAGAAAAAAAAGGGGGATGAAACCTACTAGCTAACGTACCGTCATTTCATATGAGAATGTACGCATAACCCTGACCTCACTCTTATTCAATGAGATATTTTACAATCCAATCTTTTTTTACTGTAGATATAAATGTAGACTTCGCAAATATCAGAGCGTCAGAATATAAAAAAGGCAAGAGGATTTTTATTCAATTGATGTTCAGATTTTTAACGAGCTTTACCTGATTTAAAAAAAAATTATATGTTTGCGCGATTGTGCGTTTTTTCGTACTTACAGCAACGGCGACAACGATTGAAAGTTCAACTTCTTACATTTCGGAGTTGCAAACCTATGTAACTATACAGTAATAAAAATAACTATACTGTAATATTACATACTACAAAACGCGTGTGAGAAGTAAAACCACTGCTCTCTATATATAACCACATACAATGTATATACAAAAAAATATAAAAAACATATACATTATATGAAATAAGTCACTGCATTTTAAATGAACTGAATTTAATTTGAAACAATATAAAACAAATATATACTTGCGCAATTTTATTACTAAATTGGTCTCACGGCATTCTGTAGTTTCAACTAATAAACATTGCCCACACTGTTAACGTTAGTCAATTGTTTATAATGAACGCAAATATTCCCAAGAAAGATATTATTTTACTATTATTTATTATTTTGAAAAAACTACAAAGCAAAAATCATGTACAACGGACGTTTGTGAAGTGTTTTACAGAATATCGGAAATTGAAAACCTCGCTGTCGCTCGGTTTTAAACATTTTCCTCCATTCTGTTAAACCCACTTGCCAAGCTCGCATCGCAATATACTATTTTAAAGCTCACGATAGCTTGGTGGGATAAGATTCACACATAAGTTTATTAGGTTCAACCTGGCCGAGATTGATATTCTTCAGAGCGTAATAATGTTGAGCATCCTCCACTGTGGTCTCGGGGTGGCGTCGCTACCTCGTACGCAGCGAACCCCGGGTTCGCTCCCCGGTCGAGACAAGTTTCCTGGATGATGTTTTTTCAGAGTTCTTCCTCACCTGTAAGGCAAATGTCGGGAAGCTTTAAGGCCCCAATCGTCCGCGAACATCATATGATAACATAATCATCATTATCATATTATCCATGTTTAGTAGTATGAATATGCGTGGGAATGGTGCGTTTCATCTTAATGTTATGTTGTCTTGGTGCTTTACCCGACTTTAAAAGGAAAGAAATGTATATTTCCGAAGGTCCCGATAGCTTGTTTAATAACATTCACACATATAGACATAATTTTCAAGGCGGTCAAACTCTGTCTTACTCCCGCTCGCTCTCGTAAGCGAGAGAGACTGAAAGAGAATGAATACGAGTGTCTCGTGTACCGGTAAGATGAGCTCAAGAATGAGAAGTCCCGGGTTTCTCTCAATGAGTAGGAAGGACGAAGTCAAGCAGTGATTATGCTATATAAGCAATATTTACTGCATTTCATTCGGGGAGGCCCTACATGTTCTTGTATGGGAGAAAAAAATGTGTGTGATCTACAGTTAAAATCTCTCTCCCGACAGGTCGTGTCACTGTAAGGTCCGAGTGGCGTGTGGCACGTAAATGTACATATGAGGTGAGAGGTTAAATTGCGTTAATCGAAATTGGATAGAATTAAGGGCACGGCGCTAATGTGGACATACGAATTTTGAGATAATTTTGGTTTTAAAATTAAGCTTAGGAACGTCGAAGATGAAAACATGAAACAAATGAGCGGACCATCCAGAAACAAAGCTGTAAAATAATTTATAAAGCACTATTTCATATATTACCTTAAGGAAGTGGCTGTCATTGTGATCGTGACGTCAGATTCGATATTCAGACGTCAGTCCACGGAGAAAACTTTTCTTCAATAGAGATACGGAAATAGAATAAATTTTATTGCAATCAAAGTGCACTGCTATATCATCAAATGCTATACTTCCAAAATTACATAGCAAAGACTTTGAAATTTATTAAAAAATCACATCCTCACATAGAGTTTCTTAAGAAAAATGGTTTAACTGAATCAATCGTCGATAATAATCGATACGTCATTGTATGGATTTCTCGAAAATGAACAACAGCAAATAGCCCTTACAAAATATTCAATAAATTGATGCCACTTATTTATAACATGATCTTCGAAATTTGTAATATAATTTATTAGAATACATGTATAATAACCTAAAGTTAAGCTAACTTATTTCATTACTCTACACTGTGAAAGTAATAAATAGAATGGCATTTTAGACAATATTAAAATAACAGGTAGGCCTATGTAAATAAATTATACTATTTGTGTAAGAAACTAAAAGCTAACCTAATATATGAATTAATTACTCTAATCTAGTTTCTTTAGTGATGGTTCGCGGATTTTCTTCGTGTTTTCTTCTATGGTGATCCTAAGCTTCATTTTAATACCAAATATAAATCGAAAAGGTGATGTCTCGTACAGTAAACTAGTGAAACGTGTATTTTATAGTGCTTATGAAATGTCGTTTTACTTATTTGTTTCTGGATGGTCTGCAATTTTTCTTTTTTTGTGTTTTCATGTTTAGTGGTCCTAAGCTTCATGTTAAAACCAACATTAGCTCGAAATCGCGGATGTCCACTTTTTGCGCCGTATCCAGAATTAACGTCGGGTACATATTCCTTCGGGAAAGAAATAGTGGCATTGGGTTCCATTCTTATAAATTACTTAAAACATGTAGTCAATATTCCCAATTCACCAATTAAAAATTAATAGAGTCAACATCAACAGCGAAGCTGTCATTTTCAAGACTAAATACTGACTGATCTCAATATTTAGTCTTGAAAATGACAGCTTCGTTGTTGAAACATGTTTATTCTTAATTTTTAATTGGTGGATTGGGTATATTGACTACATGTTTTACGATTTTATCGCCAAATTGGTTTATTAAATATAAATTACTTGTTTGGGTTATATTGATCTGCAAGTTGATTAAAGACCTCACTCCTCAAACAACAATCCTCTGAGCTAAATTTGTCGTGTCTGCTAGAATCGCCATGCTAATGCCCGTTAAATGACTATTTCTACATTACTTACTTACTCACTGGCACTATCGAACCCGTAGGTTCATGTCCGCGTGGACATAAGCTCTCCATACATCCCTATCCTGAGTTAATGTTTTCCCTGTATAATCTACTTCCCACAAATCATAGTTAATGCTATTCTCCCACCTCATTCTTGGTATACCTACTGGGCATTTTCCTTCTGGTTTTCCTACAAGAAGCTTCCATGCACGTCTTTCATTCTCCATTCATACATGTCGTGCCCATCGCAGTCTATTAGACTTAACTGTTCCTATTATATCTGCCTTCTTATAAAGACCACGTAGTTCACTGGAATGTAGTCTCCTCCATTCACCTGTCTGTTCATCTCTCTTTGATCCAAAAATGTTCCTAAGTGCTTTATTCTCAAATACTCTTAATCTCCTTTCCTCCCTTAAAATAACAGTCCATGTTTCGCATCCATATAATATAACTGTAGAATAATAATTTTATATATTTTCAGTTTAACATTTTTTGAAATGAGTTGGGAATTATTTCCACATTAAATAAATAAATAAATAAATAAATAAATAAATAAATAAATAAATAAATAAATCCTAGATGAGATCCGGTGAAGTACACATTCACTACCGCTCGAATCTAGCTCCCCATGTTTCCCAGGTAAATGCTAAACACATGCGCGGAAGTAGAATGCAAGTAGGAACGACCGAGAGTTCCATTAGAAAAGATTTCCCGTGAACAATGAACAGTTATCATAAGCAAAATAATTGTATACAATGACTGCGAAAGGTAAAGAGATTGTATTAAATAAATTGGCTGATGGAACCTAAATTCCACAAACCTTACGCTTTGAATATGTCTGTATTTTACATGTGAGAAAATTAATTACATATGTATACAGAACTGTAAATATAATAAACTCCGACAGCATATAATTGTTGTATAACATAGTACATTACAATATTCACTATTATTGGCATTCAATTAATTACAGCGACTAAATTAATGATGAACAGTATCGAAACTTAGTAAATTCAAAGAGAATTCGCGCTATTTGATTTGAAGCCAGAACTTTTATGTCACTAAGATGACATGTCAAAACACTGTCTATATGTTTGTATAAAATGTTCATAAAAGAGTATAAATTAATAAATATAAAATTTTTAAAAAGTTTTAAAAAGTTTTACATTTTATACAACAATGGCGGTTTCAACATTACCGTATAGATCGGAAAACTGAATCTTAACTAAAAACCAGGAACGCAGAATACAAACGTCAGAAGTGAGGTTTTTGAGGAGTGTGGCTGGCCTAACAATGATGGATCAAATGTGAAGTGAGGATATACGAAGAGAACGGAATATATTCAAATTATTAGATAGAATTACACAATACAGAGATGAATGGATGGACCACATCAAAAGAATGGATAACAATAGAATTCCGAAACAGATTCTTCATTACAAATCACTAGGACGAAGAAATGTTGGAAGATCCATTAAAGATGGAGATGAGATCGGAACAGACCAGCAGGTATAATCCTTGTTGCTGCTGCTGATGATGAATATTAACTAGAAAACGGCACACTTTATTAATGGTGTTTAGGTTCGTTTTCATGAAAGCTTTACTCTAACCTTGAAAACACAATATTGTTTTGGTAAGTTATTATATTTTTATAGGTAACAGGACCTAAAATATTATCTTAAAATACGAGTTTAAATATTTGGCTGCAACTGTAATAAACTACTAACGGAATTTCAATATGTAAGAGATAGGACTTGCCTACCTTGTTGTTACATCTTGAAGTTAGCGAAGGAATCCATGATAAAGAAAACACATTTCTTCTTTTAATCACAAGCATATAAACACACAATCAGTAACATGTAAACACTCAATCATAAGAAATATATAACACAGATAAACCTTCAACAACTGAAGTAAATATACACTGATTACAGGACACGATTAAAGCGAATTGTTAAAAATTATAAGACAATAAACATGCACGACTTTCAAGGCTGCGAATAAACCGGAACTACGTCAAACAGAAAGCAACGCAAGAGTCCATATCGATTTTCTTATCGACTGAGGGTATATTCTATTTCTCACAGCGAAGCTGTAATAACGTTGAAAACAGAGAAACCCTACTCAAGCCAACGTTGTCTCTTCACGTCTTTAAACGTAAGACAAAAGATGACAATGCTTAAAATCAACTGAAATTAAGTTACAGTATAATGGTGACATGGATTATTATGATGAAAGCATAAAGTCATTCGTGTGTTTTCATCAACGTTTAATATAAATATTTAAAATTCAGAGAAAAAATTAATTAAAACAAATTTTAAAAACATTATTTAAAAGCATATTTATCATAAGTAACGCCACGAATGATTTCCAATTCTCTACAGGATTTGGAAATCGAGAGTGTCATTTGTTGTGCCTATTTGACGAGTAAAAGTAAGCTATTTACTAAAAAGTCACTATTTAAATTGCAGTTACCGCTATTTTAGAATATCTATATATTTAATGTAAACGGTAGTAGCCTACCTGAATTCAAATCCGAAATATGTGGTTAAGTTTATTCACTGCATCGTAATCGTATTATCATCATCGTCATAATCTTATATTCTTATTATTTATTATATATTGCCAAATAGGATCGAAATCAGCGATAACCCACTAAGATCGCAATATTGTAAGAATACACGCTAGTGGAGAAAAAATGAAACGCATCAAACTGTATATTATATGTTATTTTTTCAGGAAACAACTTAGTAAAACCATTATTTAAAAAACAAAATTATTGAACACACAATTATTAAATGTGTAGTTAGAAATAATCTGTTCATTATTTGCTATATTCAACGAATTTATTGGAGAGACAGTCAGAGCAAAATAATGCTCAAAAATAATATAAACAGAATTGAATATCTCACAAAGCTCTATAGAAAAGTCCGGGATATGCTTATCTTTTAGAGGTAACTCACAATAGTCATTATTCTCTATGGTTGAAATGAACGAAGAACATCTACAAACCTATGAAGTATTACCTGTTGGAACCGCCATAGAGAAATATTGGAGAGCAAGAACGCTAATGGCTTCATTGCCAAGACTCAGTATTTGAAAACAACAATAACTCTATGGTTGATGCCAAGAAGATCGGGATAAGTATATTCTCGGGCAAGCGTGCACTGCCATACTGTTCATCTGAATGTGATGGGGCTTTTTGCAAAATGTGCAGGATTATCCGGGAAAGTTATAGGCTATAATAGAGTTTTAATGCTCAAGACCTTCACCCTTAAAAATCACAATTTGTAGTGACAAACGTAAAAAAAATGTTTTTTTTTGCGCTTAAATGGTTTACGCTGACTAAACCATCACAAATACATCAAATTAATGTACAGAGAATTGAATATCTCAAACACTGTACAAAAACGTCCCTGATAACATATGTTTACCTTTTACGGATAATTCATAATAACCATTTTTGCTTTCATTGATGCCAAGAAGATCGGGATAAGTATATTCCCGGGAAAGCGCACAGCCAGTATGCTCAAAATAACGAATTTCGACTTTCAGTTCATTTCTACCAAGTACATCGGGATACGTAGATTCCCGAGCAACGCAACGCCGGGTAATCAGCACGGATTATCTGAAAATAATTACGATATGGCTTTACTTATAGTGATTGCTTGAATATTAAATTTTGGAAGATTCAATTTTATTTACTATTTGGATTGCACGAAAGGTAGTTTGTAAATTTAAATAATTAGTTTATTGGTTGTTTTAGCTGCAATGAAGAAGAGAGCAAATTTATAATTTTGTTTCCTTTTATTTATTCTAGAAAATATAAAAACAATTTTTGTCTTTCAGCTAATTTATGTGAAGAAGATCGGGATAAGTAAATTCTTGGGCAATGCCGGGTAATTAGCACGGGATATCTAAAAATATTAATAGAATTATTTTTCCTTTCACTTATTCAACTAAACCCAAAAACTTACTTACTTACTCACTGGCACTATCGAACCCGAAGGTTCATGGCCGCGCGGACATAACCTCTCCATACATCCCTATCCTGATATGTTTTCCAATCATCCCCTGTATAATCTACTTCCTTCAAATCATAGTTAATATTATTCTCCCACCTCATTCTTGGTATACTAACTGGGCGTTTTGGTTCTGGTTTTCCTACAAGAAGCTTCCATGCACGTCTTTCATTCTCCACTCGTACCACATGTCCTGCCCATCGCAGTCTACCAGACTTAACTGTTCGTATTATATCTGGCTTCCTATAAAGACCACGTAGTTCACTGGCATGTAATCTCCTCCATTCACCTGTCTGTTCATCTCCCTTTGGTCCAAAACTTTTTGTAAGAACTTTATTCTCAAATACTCGAAATCTCCTTTTATCCCTTAAAGTAGGAGTCCATGTTTCGCATCCATATAATATAACTGGTAGAAGAATAGTTTTATATATTTTCAGTTTAACGCTTTTTGAAAAGAGTTGGGACGTCAAGAGTCTCTGTAATGCATAATAGCACTCATTTCCAGAATTTAGCCCATGTTTAATTTCTTTATGCATCTCATTCCTATTTGTGATTATTGTTCCTAGGTATTTGAATTCAGCCATTTACTAAAAAATTCCCTCATTTGTCGTTAGATCTCCATTTCTATTAGGCTATAAAATATATTTCTATGTGAGACCACATATTTAGTAGTTTTATTGATATTTACTTCTACCTCTGTGATTGACACATGTGGATGTGAAGGGCCAGCAGCCGGCTGGTATAAGGGCAACCGCTGAAAAAGTGGAAAGACCCTCAATCGGATTGATATTTACTTCCAGTGCCGATTTCTTAGTGTTACTCCTTACTGATAGTCACATATTTATTAGTTGTCAGAGAGCCTCATCTAGTACCAGACGCACCACCTTGGACGATGCTAGACATCTTTAACAGTAAAGGAAATATTTTTGGCGCTGCCCTCTACCAGTCCCTGACTTATACAGAGCAGACCGCATAGAAAGTAAAACATGTCTAGCGTCGCAATCAGCTAAGGTATTTAAAACTGACAGCAAAAATTGATTACGATTTCTTCGTCATCATCATGCTCACGGATTAGATCATTGCCTGTTCCGATCTCGGATCTGTTCAGCCCAGCGCTTTCGTGGTCTTCCCACCGATCTTCGTCCTCCAGGATTATATATCAGAGCCATCTTTGGTGTCCGGCTTACTCGTGTGAGACTTTTGAGAAAGATCGTTTTACGTGGTGGGTTTGCAGCCCGACGGACAACCACCAACCTGGAGGACCAGAAGTTTTATGTTGGGGTCCCTTTCCCTTAGAAGGTTGCCTTCTCCTCGGCTGACGAGAGTCCTCTTCCAGGGTTTATTTTCGGAGTTTTCCTTCTCCTACATCCTTACCAATACTCACACTTCGGTAAAGTGTGTTGGGCATTTTATCGACAGCCATGTTTAAATCCGCCGTATTCAGTTAAAGCAAGGTCACCTCTTGCAAGATGTGGTTCTTCACCACGTACAGACGGTCTTGGTTATAGCTTTATCAGAGATAAAGGTCTTGCATATCTCCTCCACTTAACCCTGAGTTGGTGATGACCATTGTAGAGTCTACCCCTAACATAGGCGTACCTCTACCTTCCACTTGGCCCCCCATTCCGCTTTATTTTGTATATTAATTTTAATTAAACGTGATGCCTGTGAATAGGGTGGAACGAGTAGCTCGAGAATTATTGAATAACTGGGCTTTATGTTGTTTAGAGAGTTTCATATTGTAGAATGTACGTGAAAATACTTTTAACCTTGCATTTAGGAAGGACCAAGCAATTTTGAGTTTCGTGTCACAAATGTACACGTCCCTATCTTATGACAATCCTAAGGTTTCATAGAGTGGGAAGGAGAATGTTTATTTTTTATCCGGGACCTAACTGGTACTAGATACTTAATGTTCCAGGACCGAACTTGCATTATTAGCTTCTTGCTCCAGACCGAACTTTTATATTCTCTTGACCACGGACCAAACTAGTAAACAGCGATAAATATAAATAAAAATCTCAATACAAATTAAAATGATTTCATTACATAAAAGTATCGAAAGGTATACGTAATTATATAGAAGAGTTCGGAATAATTTAGATTAGATTAGATTAGAAAGATTTATTTAGCCTGGTTGAGTTAAGGCCATGTGGCCTTCTCTTCCACTCACCAGGACAAATATATATTACATCAGAATATAACAATCTCAATTAACTCTAATATTAAATACTAAATAAAATTTTGATCAAAAGATAATATCTATTATATTATGATCAATAATGCTACCAATTAATGTTAGTTTAAATTAAGACTAAAACTAATAATTAAATGTGTACAAGCAAGACATATTAAGTTGTCCCTGTCTAATGTATGTAAAAAACAAAGGAAAGTAATGAGATATAGAAAACTAATTTTACGATTATACAATATTTAAAACAAAAAAATGAAAATATTTGTTAATCTTAATATTATTTTCATAAATAATTAATTTGTTAATTGTTAAAAGAATACTATCAGTGAGGTGTATAAATTAGTTTGTTATTAAATAATTCTTTAGTTTGTTTTTGAAGGATGTTACAGTTTGACAGTCTCTGACATAGGGCGGAAGGGAATTCCTTGTTTTGGTAAATGAGACCGTAAAAGATGAGTAATATACAGTGTGATGAGGAGGGATATAAAGGACAATTTGCTGGTGGGGTCGAGTGTCAAGATTATGTGTGTCGGATAGTCTGATGAAGCGGCGTGATAAATAATTAGGCGATGATGATTGAAGTATTTTATAGAGAAGGGATAGGGAATGGACAGTTCGACGATATCTTAGATGAAACTACGATAATTGTTACAGGGACGGTGTAACATGGTCAAATTTGCGAAGACAACAAATAAAGGTTCCTCAGTGAACTAACTAGCCAATTAACAAACTCACTGGCTCTATCAAACCCATAGGCTCATGGCCGCGTGGACCTAACTTCTCCATACATCCCTATACTGAGCAAATGTTTTCCAATCATCTCCTGTATAATCTACGTTCCTCAAATCATGATTAATGTTATTCTCCTACCTCATTCTTCATTTCAACTGGGCGCTTTCCCTTCTGGTTTTCCTACAAGAAGATCCCATGCATCCTCTTTCATTCCCCATTCATGCCATATCTCTTTCCCTATGAAAATCATGTGCGTCACTGTTATAAAGTCTTCTCCATTCGCCTATCTGTTCATTCCTCTTTGGTCCTAAAACTTTCCTCGGAAGTTTATTCTCATATACTCCTAATCTCCTTTCCTCCCTTATCGTAAGACTTCATGTTTCGCATCCATATAATGTAAGTGGGAGCATAACAATTTTACATATTTTCAGTTTAACGTTTTTTGAGAAGAGTTGGGATGACAAGAGTCCCTGTAATGCATAATACGAGTATGCATTTCCAGAATTCAGCCTATGTTTAATTTATATGTGCATTTCTTTCATATATGTAATTATTGTTCCTAGATATTTTAATTCAGTCACTTCTTCAAAATTTCCATAATTTGTCATTAACTTCCATATCCATTATTCTATGTGTCTAAATTCTAAAGTAGTCTTGGTGGAAAGGCCCTGCGGCTAGCGAAATTAATGACAAGCGGTGAGCGATTCTTTTGGTTCTCCAGGATGTCCAAGAAAGGAGAACCCCGGGTTCCTGCTTAAGGATTAGCACCGGTGTGATTTTGAGATGATTAGATACCGGTATAATAATAAATAATAACGAATAACCAGCATTCTAACCTGCATGGTAGCGGCAATGTACTCCGACTTGTGATTAATTTCGTGATTTTTGAAAATGGCGCTTGTGGCCGTCAGCCAATCAGAGGCTGGTGATTTTTTAAAGTGTGAATTTTTGTATTAATTTGTTAGGATATCGTGATCGAATGATATCCAAGGTGTTCTTAATGATTGTTTTAAGCTAACGCTTAAATATTATTAGCTTGGTTTTATTTAAAATTATTATTATCGCGAATATGTATTAGCCATTCGCGTGGCTGTCTGGGGATGCCACGCCCCTTTTTTGAAATTGTGTTATTTTGTTCTATTAATAATATTTAATTGTATTATTTTTATTTCTGTGATATATTGAGTGTTACTTGAATGTGTTTGAAGTATTTTCGATTATGTTTGATTATTTAAAATGCCTAAAAGACAGTAGTGTCTCTAAGCCAATCAGGAGGCTGTGTGAGATTGCCACGCCTATTTCGTGGACTTGTAAAAATTTTTCGATTAGATGCTAGTCGCGAAGTTTGTACATTTGCAGCCCAAAGCCGATCCAGGGAAGCTCGCACCCTATAATGGAGAAAAGTAAGACCGAAAAACCAGCGCCAAGTCGAAATGAAATCTTTTCCATCCTCTTTACCCGGCTCAGTGAAGATTGGGAGTAAAATTTACTGGTGGGAACTAGGGGACTACTCCGGCATTCGCCTTCACGCTAAGGAAACCACCAGAAACCTTTAGCAGAGTAATTATCTGAAAAAGAATTGATAATTATATTTATGTAAGATTTTCTAATGCTGTTCTATGACACAGGATGATGCCCATCGGCCATCCGTTGTGCCACGTGCCATAGATGTGTAATTTTTAAGATTAGAGGTGTAATTTTGTTAAATAGTCCATTAATTTTGAATTTAGAAAAGTTATGGGATTAATATTTATTGGTGGAATCAAAGGGCCTACTCCGATATTTATCTTAGCGCTAAGGAAACCACCGAAACCTTAGCAGAGTAGGTTTGAAGTTAGTGAGAATAATCGAAATATGGCCAAATCGGTCGGGCCTTCCAGCTTTTTAGAGGTGATTAGCTGGTTTTTTCACCTGTTTGTAATTAATTCAGGACGGTTCTTATAGGCGAATAGCCGTCAAAATCACCTGTCATGTCATTAATTGGGAATGTATGTCCTGTCTTTATAATCTTCAGTTATCGTCCAACCATTGAGTCTATCATGATCCCATGTTGGTTCAATGAAGAGTAATTTCGTACGTGAACGTTCTATTAAAATCTTATTTATGATCTTGCCAAGAACATGGTCTACTGTATGCCACGTGTTGAACGTAGAGTAGTGGTAGTTACATAGGCAAGTATCTTTATCTAGTCGATCCTTTGTCTGAGTCCTTTTATTTAATTTAGGCTCAAATGTTTGTCTGAGTTTCTTTGCTTTGAATTATCTCAGTATCAGTTTGCGTTTCTTGATCAGTGATGTATATAACATGTTGCTGATCGTCGACGATTTCCTCCTCTGGCTGAGAGGGAACCGGGTTTTGTTCCTGAGAGTTGAACTCAGGACCTTTGCAATTAGTAACTCCAGTTTTCCTTGAGTTTCTGTTTCCACAGCAGGAGCAGATGGCTCGACTGGAACTGTTTCAGACCGTTGGGTTGCAGTTTGAGCTGCACGACGGTAGAGCTCTATTTTAACTCTGTAATTATAGAGTCTTCTTTATTTTTAGAACCTCGCTGACTGTGGAATCATCCACCAAGACTGCCATGAACATTGGCAGCGGGCCTTTAGTCCTTCCGGGTGTCATATTGACTACCTTTAGGGCCGTGAACCCGAGACTTTTTAGGTCTTCTTGGATCAAGGATGGATCCACATGGGAGTCTATTCCTTTAATCACGATCTTTTTGGTTGCGATGTGATTTTTTTTGGTACCTTCGCAGTAAGGTATCTGACGCCGCTGCAGGAGCTGAGCGTATTTATTGTGGGCCGACAGTGAAGCCAGCCTGACCCTATTTCCTACCCTGGTAACCTCACTAGTTAATGTGAGAGGGTGGTGATTATTGAACACTCTGTTCACAGCTGCCAATTCGGTAGAAAATTCTCTACGGATGAGCAGGGAAGGAGGTTTGTTTACGCTTTCGCGCTGGTTCGGTGTCCCTGAACCTCCGGTGGCCCCCCGCTGATTTGCGGAGATGCCACCGGCGGTAGAGCGACAGTCAATATAGAACCTTTTTTCCGTCAGTTGCTGCTGGCGATTTAGATGTCGGTGAGACATGTTCGATTAATTCGTCAGCCTTTGCTGCCGTATTTGAGTTCGAGGTTTTATCCATTTTAGTGTTATTACGCGTGCGAGTCGCGATTGGGGGCGTCTTTGATGACTTTCCTGAAGATTTGCCATTCCTACCCATGTTGGAGTGTTCTTTGGATATATATTTACGGGAATTTTTTTGGTTAACCGGTATGGAATTGCCCTGTCAAAGACCCTGGTATCGGGGCCGAGCTTGGGGCCGAGCTTGGGGCCGGACGGGAAAGGCCTAGTGCCTTTTTAGGAATAGGTACTAACCGTGATGAATGTGTAGGATAGAACACTCAACCTGAAAAAAGAAGCTGTCGGGACTCGTTTTGCTCTAGCCGCGCATGCGCAGGCTGTTTTTTAGTAGCGGGAGTCGTTTCTCCAGCTCGGTGCCGATGAGACGACTATGCTGCGAGGAACGCTGCTGCGAGATACGCCACTGTAGACTCCCATCCGCTGCTGCCAGGAGAACCTCTCTCTACCGCTGCTGACGCTCAACTCCCATCTCTCTGGTCTCATTCTATGTGTGAACATATATTTAGTTTTATTGATGTTTATTTGCAGTTTTCTCAGTGAACTAAAGATACAATTTCTAATTTCGGAATTAACAGTTTCGATGTAACGCTTTTCTTTCAAACCGACTACGAGTAACGACAAATTAAAACGTATATTAAATATGTATTACAATCATGAAAATCTTGAAGTCTAGCATTTATTCTAAATATTTTAAAGCACGATATTAGTAACTCAATCTTTACTTTAAAAAACACATTTGTATTCACTGTTTCCGAGCTGTCGTTGCTAAAACAAAGCGATTATTTATAGAGCATAAGGCAGAATTGTTATTGTCTGTCAGCCGTCAAATGGATGAACACCCCAGTCCTGTCGGAAACACTTGCTAGTTCTCAAATCTCAAGATGGATATGTAATTACCATGTATTTCGCTTTCAAATCAAACGCATTATTATTATTGTTATTATTATTGTTATTATTGTTGATTATTTTGTTATTATTGTTATTATTGTTGTTGTTATTTTTGTTGTTATTATTATTATTAGTAGTATTTATTATAGTATTATTATTAGTATTACTGTTATTGATATTATTATTATTATTATTATTATTGTTATTATCGTTATTAAAATAAATACTGGATTACGACAAGGATGTAGTTTATCACCCACTTTGTTTAATATATATATATATATATATATATATATATATATATATATATATATATATATATAGACGATATTTCAAATAAATGGAAAGTTTTAGTGAATCCAGGAATAAGAATAGATAATAAAGTGTGCATAAATAATCTTCTATTTGCTGACGATGTAATCATAATACAGAAAACTGAAGACGACTTACAGAAATCTATGCATGCATTAAATGAAATATGTAAATTATATTATGTAAAGATTTCTGTAAGGAAAACGAAGACGTTTAGAGGAAGAGATTCAGTGAGATCCAAAATTATTTTAGAAAATCAGAGTATAGAACAGGTGTCTAGTTTCAAATATTTGGGCTGTGATGTTGGCTACAATGTGGAAAGAGATATTGACTCCAAAATAAATAAATTTCAGACGGTGTGTGGAACAATACAGAGAACATTCAAAAATAAAATTAGAAAAGAAACCAAGATAAAAATGTATAATGTTATGGCGGTTCCCACAATATTGTATGGATGTGAAACTTGGGCTCCAATGAAAAAACAGAAGGATAGAATACAGACGGCGGAGATGAGGTTCCTAAGACAAGTAAAAGGATGTACTCGTACAAGACTTGATAGAATAAGAAATGAGGATATAAGAGAAGAATTGAAAGTACAGCCTTTATTGGATAAGGTCACTAATTACAGACAGAAATGGATTGATCACATGGATGGAATGAGTAAGGAGAGATATCCATTGTTAGCAAGAAATTATCAAGTAAGAGGAAGACGTGATGTTGGAAGACCTAGAATACGTTGAGCTGATGCATAATGAAGTCGGAACGGACTATTGCCAAACCCTGGAATGATGATTAAGATGATTATCGATATTATTGTCGTTATTATTATCGTTATTGTTATTATTATTGATATCATTGCTGTTATTGTTATCATAACTATTATTATTATCATTGCTATTATTGTCATCATCATTGTTATTATTTTCATCATTATTGTCATTATTGTCATCATTATTGTTATTATTATTATTGTTATCATTATTGTTATTATTGGTATCGTTATTGTTATTATTGGTATCGTTATTGTTATTATTGGTATCGTTATTGTTATTATTGTCATTATTATTATTGTTATTTTTGTTATTGTTACTGTTTTATTATTATTATTATTATTATTATTATTATTATTATTATTATTATTATTATTATTCCTCAAAAAATTTTATGGGAAACTTTAGACAATTCTAACATTATTAAAAGATTAATTGAAGTTATAAAATCATCATACAAAGGATCAATTACGAAAATAATAATTGGAGATCATATAACAGAGGGATTTACTGTTACAAAAATGGTTGCCGTTTATATCTAACTCTATTGAAAATTTATCTTGAAAGAGTACTAAGAGACTGGAGGAAAAAATGTCAAAAAATGGGAATATCAATCCAACATACGCATGTATATTCACTCAATTTTGCAGACGGCCAGGTATTAGTAGCACAAGATCATGATGACATAGAATATATGGCAAGAAATCTAAAAGAAGAATATGAAAAATAGGGACTTTATAAATAGAGAAAACTAAATACCGGTATCTGTGTATAGAAAATTTATCTTGAAAGAGTACTAAGAGACTGGAGGAAAAAATGTCAAAAAATGGGAATATCAATCCAAAATACGCATGTATATTCACTCAATTTTGCAGACGACCAGGTATTAGTAGCACAAGATCATGATGACATAGAATATATGGCAAGAAAACTAAAAGAAGAATATGAAAAATAGGGGCTTTATAAATAGAGAAAACTAAATACCGGTATCTGTGTATAGGAGTAAAAATGAGAAATATAAATTTCAACAATGGAGAAGAACTAAAACCTAGTATTGAATGCACTTATTTAGGAACAAAATTAGACCATCCAGGCGATAACACAGTGGAAATAAAAATAGAATCGCATAAACAAAACAAATAATAAATGCTTTAAACTCTGATTGGTGGAGTAAAAATATTACACAAAATAGAAAATTAAAAATATATCAAACCATAATTAAGAGCTTTTTAACATATGGTGCTGAAGTTTGGCAAATTCCTACCAGGGAAATGAAAAGAATTTTAAGTACAGAAATAGATGTTTTAAGAAGATCAGCTGGAAAATCTAGAACGGATAGAATACGAAGTAAAGAAAGAGGGGAAATTATGGGTGTGCAAAAGGAGTCGGATATCATATACATTATAGTAGAAATACATTGACTCTTTGGATGGTGATGATAGAAGTGCTATTGCATGGTTTCATTTGTGGGGATGGATGGCCCATAATTTAACAAATGATGAAGGCATTAAACTATGCCCACTATGCGATGACCATGAAAACTGGCAGCATATTATAGCATTCTGTAGAGAGACAGAACAACTTGGATTACAGATGCTGCCGGAGAGATTTCTCAGGTCGGATCGAGGGAGAGTGGCGTGTTGGGATCTTTTAGGACGGATCGAGAGTGAATCAAAAACATGCAAATTTTTGGGTACAGTAAGAAAATTGAGATATAACAAAATTGTAGAGTAAGGATATATGTATTAACAATAAGAAGAATCCCAATATGGTCTTTGTTTTCGATCTTTAATGTATGTTATATAATAAGTAGGTCCGATAAGTTGAATAGTCTGATAGTGTATTTGATGCCTGCAGGGACGGGGGCGGGGGGTATGAGCGTGCGGTGTGTATATGTGTGGGGGTGTGTGGGTGTATGTGTTTTTTTTCTAATTTATTTTCTAGCATTTTTTTAATATTAGTGTACGGAATATGGATGAATGTAGGTATGTATTATTGTGATGTAGTGTAGACATAGATTTTACTTATACGTAGCCTGTTATTGTTTTTTGATACAGGTGTATTTGTAGGTATTTATTTATATTATTAGTTTTATTTTTTATTCATGGAACAATAATGCACGTACGGCCAAGCAGGCCCGTGCGCAATGTAAATGCATATGTATTTTCTTTATTCTGAAAAAAAGGCAATAAATTCCATTATCTAGTTACAGTGGTATGGCCATGTGAAAAGAATACCAGAGCAAAGATTGCCTAAAATTGAGTTGCTCAGTGGAAAAGAGGCACATGCCACAAATCTGTTGATTGTGAGTTTTTGTTATGGTTAAGTAGCTCCTGCCTTCTTACGTCGATTCCCATAATTATTTGCATGGTGGCATGTGTCTATTCTCTAACAATGAGCATAATAAAACTTCAAGATTCAGAATGCTAGAATTTGCTAATGGAAAAAAAGGCACATGCCACCTTCTTCCTCTTTATCTCAACTGGTTACAGTAAACGTTCCTGCTAGGTTGGCACAAATGAAACAAACCAATCAGAATTTAGTTCCACTTCCTCTGGATCTATAATATTACATATCTATGGATCCAGAGGGCAGTGATTGTTCTCAAATTGTCTACATCATTTCCAATATGTCTGACATAGATATTGATGTTAATGTGTTTTCTGAAGAAAAAAGACAAGCTAATAGTAAAAGAAGGACTCGCCATGAAAATAAGTGGAAGAATAATGAAAGAAAACGTCTGAGAAATAATGGACAACAATATGAAAAGAGAAATAAGAATGTAGTGCCAACAAATGTGTTTGTAAATAGTGGAATTCCATATTGCAAACTAACATCATGTAATTTTGCTCCACTAATGATAAAAAACATGTTTAATTAGGTTTATCTGCTTGGCGACTACAATAAAAAATGCTTATTTATTATTTGGACTGGTGCGGCCTTATGAGTGTAAGAGAGGTTATGCAAGAAGGGAAAATATGCATACATAAATCAAAGGAAGGTTTCATTCATATACTATGTTCGTATAGCTAATATTAGTGAACTTGAAGTCTGTAGAAGTGCATTTCTAGCAGTCCACAGAATATCAATAAAACGTTTAAGAACTGTTTGGAAAAGTGATGAATGTGTTAGGGAAGTTTCTGATGAAGACGAAGAGGATTACTCAACATCAGAAATTCGTGTCCATACACCCAGTGAGGGTAGAATAAGCAAGCATGGCAATAGGCCCAATGCAATTGAAGCTGATGAAAAGGACAAGATTCAAAATATATTTTAATGTTTCCCAGGTACAGGATGAACGTGACACTCTAGTTCTGTGTATGGACCTGCAGCAGGCGCTGCCTACTCCGTTCATCACAACAGAAACAGTATTTTATAAAAGACAGTTACGAACATATAACCTTTATGTTCATCGTTACATTGATGGTGAAGCACTGATGTGCATATTGTGGGAAAATGTAGTATTCTAAAGGCTCTAGAGAAAGTGAAAGAACAATGTCACAGAAAGCTGACTGTGTATTCAGATTTGTGTGTTGGACAGAATAAGAACTATATCAATCTAGGTCTCAGGTTATACCTATTAGACAAAAACAGTTTTGATGAAATTGGACAAAGATTGTTTTCTTCCTGGCCATACATTCATGCCATGCAATCAAAATTTGGAATAATCGAAAAATTGAAGAGAAAGACCCAAGCAGTGTGCACTCCTTCAAAATGGGCTGAACTAATAATAAAAAGTAAGACAGAAAAAAAAACAAATTATGTAGTTATAGAAATGAAAAGAGAAGATTTTGTTTACATGTCCTCTATAATCTTGTAAAGCGAGACATGGCGTGGGTAAGAAGCCTGCTGAAATCAGAAAAGCAATGGTTTTTAGGTTAGAAAATTAAGTATGCAGAAGTCTCGTGGCCGTCCACCATTTTTTTAAATAATGTATGTTGCCAGTTAAATATCCGAATGGCGAGCAATAAAATGAGCACAATTCCAGGATTTGCAGCGCCTCTTGCAGTTTGTACCACCAATGTACGCCTTTTTTATAATAGTCTGAGAAATGATAAGGATTCAAGTAGAAGACATGAATGAGGACTTTACAGTTATGTAAAATGTTATATATGGGATTATTCTTTCAATATTATCAAATATAATTCACTTGAATATAAAATCTGTATTTACAAGTTTTAATTTCCATTGTTCCTGTTAACCAGGCTACCATGTTTTATTGGCACAGAGTTGCATTATTTGGGCATATGCCACTACTTCATTTGCACAAATTACCTGTCCTATTACTTAAAAACACTTAATACTGGGAATATTTCAACTAATACACTGCTCAAAAAAATTAGGGGATATTGTAGAATAACCTATTAAGACTATGTTTTTAGGAACAGTATTAGATGCAATCACATCCTATTACTCCAAAATAATGACAACAAGAGTTTGAAGTCATTACGTAACCTCTGTACCACACCAGATGTCAAAGAGATCCTGATTAGGAATATGGCAAACAAACAAAGCAACATTAACATGGGTGAAAATGTTTCTTTAGTATGGTGTATGGTCTCCTCGAACGGCCAGCACTGCCTCACACCTGTATGGCATTGATGCAATGAGGTTAGCAATGAGTTCTTGGGGGATACGTGGACACTCTTCCATAAGAGCAATGTGCAGCTCTGGAACAGTTGTGGGAGGTGCTGGTCTGCCTGCAATGCACCTGCCTAATGCATCCCAAACATGCTCAATCGGATTTAAGTCCGGGGAGGAAGCTGGCCATTGCATACGCTCGATACCCTCCACTTCCAGCATGTCGTCCACCAAGCCAGCTCTGTGGGGTCGTGCATTATCGTCCATAAAAAGAAAAGAATCACCTATGGCATCAGCATAAGGCACGACAAAAGGTCGGAGAATCTCATCTCTATACTCTTACCGCAGTCAAAGTACCACCTTGGATAACGTAGAGGTCCGTACGTCCACCACTACTGACTCCTGCCTACACCATCAATCCACCGCCACCATATGGGGATCTTTCACGTACAAAAGCTGGATTGTTTCGTGTCCCTTTTTCTCTCCAGATGAATACACGCCGACTATCACATTCCATGTTGAATCGCGACTCATCAGAAAAAAGAACTGATCTCCATTCAGCATGCCTCCACCCACGATGTTCCTCCGCCCAGTTTCTGCGATCTCTACGGTGTTGTGGAGTTAACCTGGTACACACCATGGCCTACGGGCATAGAGACCACTTCCATGCAGTCGATTAGGGACAGTTTGAGTTGACACCCTGCGTCCTATTGCTGTTTGAAGTGTATTTCGCAGTTGAGTTGCATTCTGCTGTCTATTCCGACGGGCTGTTAACAAGAGGTAACGGTCATCCCTTGCTGTTGTTGCCCTTGGTCGACCTTGTCCGGCTCTTCTGTGAACAGTATGTTCTTTGAAAATGATTCCAAAGACTGGAAATCACGCTTTGAGACACCCCAATGGCTTGTGCCACCTCTTGTTGTGTCTGTCCAGCTTCCATCCTTCCTATGGCCCTCCAAGCCATTGGTTCAGGTAAATCACGTTGTCGAGGCATCACTGTCCCTAAGGCAAGTCATTCACTAACTGAAAACTGGACTGGATTTAAAAACAGCAACAAAACATTCACCCCCACACCACCCTTTCACATCAACAGTACAGACACTGCCCTCTGGTGTGGTACCGAGGTTACGTAACAACTTCAAACTCTTATTTACATTATCTTGGAGTAATAGAAAGTGATTGCATCTAATACTATTCCAAAAAACAGTCTTAATAGATTATTCTACAATATCCCCTAATTTTTTTGAGCAGTGTATTTAATATGATATTCAATTCATCATCTAATTCAAGATCCTGGTTAAAACATTAAAACATAATACCCATATTCCACAAATAAACAACTTTCAGAAATTCCTTGTTCCTGTAAAATTATATTCTTGTGGCATGTGCCTCTATTCCACTGGGCAACTCAATTGTTATGGAATGGAACCCAATGGAATGGAGGAAGACCGACGAAAACTTGGATAGAAGATGTACAAGCGGCTATGAATATCAGAGGATTCCAGGTAGATCAATGGATGGACAGAGAGGAATGGCGTTTGGATTCCGGAAGACGGCGGCAGCTGTCATAATGCCGGATTATTATCTTTATTGTCATTATCATTATTATTATTAGTATTAGTATTATTTGTGAACATGTCAAGAGAATAACTTCAGTTGAAATGGGTTTTTGGAGAAGGGCTGCCAGAAAGTCTCGACTGGAAAAAATTAGAACTACAGAAATTAGAAAATGGATGACTGCAGAAAGAAATATAATGGATGAGATTGAACACAGGAAGCTAAAATGGTATGGACACGTAAGAAGAATGTAGAATGACTACCAAAGGCCGTCTATGCATGGAAAATTGAAAGAAGGAACAGACACGGAAGACCAAGAACGACCTGGAAGAACAACATTCAAAATTCAATGAGAAAATTTGGTGCAACAGATGAAGACACAGAAGAGGACTTTAATTAAGGGAAATTTGTGAATGTTTGTTGCAAACTGATAGTCTATTAGTCCGTAGTCATATACATATATATATATATATATATATATATTAATTCATGTTAATTACTAAGATTGGTTCGAAAAAACCCTCGATGATAAGGAAATTCTCAGAATGAATGAATGAATGAATGAATGAATGAATGAATGAATTATTTGTGTAGTAGATCAGTACTTTACAAGGGACTAAAGTAGATCTTAAAAACAACGCTCTCGGGTTGAATCCTAGAGCAGGATTTTAATATCATAATAAATATGAAAGTTAAAGTTTATAATTTTATATTTTAAAATTCTTTTAATATTTAAATATAACTTAAATAAAGGTAAACATCTAAATAATTAATTGTTGTTCATTGTTGAATAAAAATGTCTCAGCAACAATTAAAGAAATTGTATTATATAACAGTCTTTCTAAATAATGCTTTTAAAATTGTGTCTTAAGTCATTGTTGTCTGAAATATAAAGCTTTCTGTTATAACTGTAATAGGAACACCTGCTTAACTTAATAATTTTAAATAAAAGTATACTAAATTCTGATTGGATGTTAAAAACAATTAACTTTTTGATTTAACAAATCAAATTTAAACCTGGTATTTAATGGACCATTAACCAATAGAATTTAAATATAAAATCATGTGATGTAATAATGTGCTTTAATATTATAACAGAATTACACTAGTCAGTCTGGATATAACTTTCATCAAGGATAGATGCAATGACAGCTCTCCTGATAAAATGTGATCTTTAATACCAGAAAAATAGTGGATTCAAGAAAAGAAAATAATTTAATTTTAATTGACGGTGAAGAATAATACCACCTATATTTACTTGATCTGCTGGGAAATTAAATATTAAATAAATTTACAACTATTTCTACAAGAATCAGTTATTAGTGATTTTTAAAGTGTTTTCCTATCTTGTGTACCAACTTCGACCTTGAGAAGAGAATCCAACTCTACCGAAAATCAAACCCAACCTGAACCAGTAATTCTTATTTATTATTTTTGGACACTAATCCTTCAAAATTTTACTACAACATCGGGCAATGAAGAGAGTTAGTTGCTTCAAAACATCGTCATAACATGGGAAAAGAATTACTTATTCAAAATTGCGCCCACAACGTGGAAAATAATGAAGAACTGACTAAAATACTTCTTCAATCCAGGACAGTTTTTTTCACAACGTAGTCTTCATTATGGCTACTTTTGGGAAGGATACAAGTGAATATGCAAGAGTTTAAAAATACAATGTTATATCTCTTGTAATTTATTGGTAAATAAAATGACCTGAGACGCCCAACTTCATGAGTAGCCCTCTTCTGACATTCGTTACGCCTAATGTAACTTAGTAGAACAATGTTGCTCTTAAGATAGAATTTAATTATAATTTAATATACAGCGTTGCTAGCTACTCGTCATTCCCTCAAAACAAAGGAGTATCAGTATGGATATTTTTGTAACAATTTAAATTTATCATGGGAATAATATAATATAGCCTAATATTATTATGATTAGGGAACTCAAGATTATCACATGTTGTAGGCATAAAATATTGGCACTTTAAAGATACGAGTATAAATACTAAACATTTCAAAAGTATCATAAAACTGTTTTTTCTATTCGCACTATACTCTTTATGCCATAAAGACACATTCGAATAATTGTAACTTTTCAGAAATTGCAAAGTCGACCAGAATACTAAATAAACTTCCCACTCTTAACTCGTGTGAATTATTTAACAATACCTTCTAAGTCTCAAACCCTTAGATGAGCGTGAAATCTTTACTACGAAGTCACTATTATGAAGTTTTCTGGTGATCTGCCATTCGGATAAGGACACCTGCAGGACTAATAAAAATATTGAATGTTTATACCTAACTTACCAAAATTGGTTTCAAATCAGTTAGTTAAACTATTATTTCCAAAGAAACGTCACTTGGCCATAGTAACATAATCACCTACTATGTATTTTTGTCCAAAGCTACCAGATTTTTCTGGCATTACTACCTGAGATCGGTAGAATTGTAACCTGTGTCTGAAGTTAGGGCGCCTGGAAGATGAAGTTGCGTTACCTCAATACTGCGAGTGATAAATACAGCTAGGATTTTTATGTACTAAAAGGTAAGATTGCAACGTAGTATAGTTAGAGGTTAGATTTATGACTGTGTTTTGTTTTGATTTCACGTACAAATATTTGAGTTGAATAGTATTATGAGAAATAAGACTTCTGGCTGTCTTTTGTCTTGGTTTCACTACAAACAGTAGAATAATATATACTATCTGTATTACAATCTTATTTTTATTACATACAAATTCTAGCCCTAGTGATAAATTATGACGAAGCACCAGGAGAATCAATATATCTAACCTCAACATAAATTCCAGAGTATGGGCGGCCACGGGAATAATTTCCTTTAAGGAAAAATTCAAGTGGTCTGTACGGGAATCGAGCCCGGCCCTCATAAACTACAGCAATAAGTTTTTCCCACAAGGCCATGAGGTCCGACTCGCATAGAATGTAATATCCGGTAAAAAGAAGGGTTATAATAGCACGTGGGACTCGTGCGGGTTGAGGACGCAAGGGCTCACAATTCTCAATCAGTGGTGTATGGAGGAAGAAGTATTCTTTCATTCTGATATCAATACTCCTCAGAAGTAGCGGTCATACCTAATCTCGAAATACGAATCATCGTAATACGAAGTGAAGATTTACTAAAGGGAGACTAAGGGTCGGTTTCACCAACAGAGGTAACTGCATTACGTCAGTTTAAGCTATGCTTTATACATGGGGAAAACTGGCGTAATAAAGTTACCTCTGTTGATGAAGCTGACCCTTAGACTAGAATTACGAAACTGGAACGGGCGACTAGATCTAACACATCGTGATTGTGATTTCTTAAGAAAATAACGTTATAATATCTAATCTAATATATAAAAATGATTGTTTGTTTGTTCGTACTTTATGCGCGGCCATACCGTTGATCCGATTTTGATGGGGCTTTTTGCAAAATGTTCAGGGGATTCCCGGAATGAACATAGGCTATAAGAGAGTTGTGACACTCCACTCCTACACCCTTAAAATCGACCTTTTTAGTGGAAAACGTGAAAAAAATAGCTCTTTGAACGCTTAAATGGCTTACGCTGTCTGTACCATAACACATACACAAAATTAATATACACAGAATTAAATATCTCAAAACGCTCTACAAAAAAGTCCGCAACAGCATATGTTACGGATAACTTATAATAACTTATAATAATCATTTTTGTCTTTCATTGATGCCACGAAGATTGAAACAATTACGTAGATCCCTGTGCATGCATAGCAGCACATGGCGGTTATTCTTTTACGGATAACTCACAATAACGAATTTTGCCTTTTAGCTCATTTATGCCAAGTAGATTCCCGGGCTACGCCGGGTAATCAGCACGGGGTATCTAAATATATAAATGTATAATTATTTTTCCCTTTACTTATTCAACTAAACATAAAAGCACATTAATTTTTGTTTATTTAGGCGCAGCAGCGCACGTCGGGTGTTAGCTAGTCCTTAATAAACAAAGGGAGTCTTCACGAATGAGTTGAAAATGTATCTGCAATTCTCTGCTGCCCGGGATCAAAGCTATTAGTTGTGCTGATAGGAAGTGCGTTTTGTACGTTCCTAGGCAGTAAATTCATCAGCTGCAATCTGATGGCGACTTCTTACATCTATAATGAAACACAAACGTGTGCACTTCACTCTGAAGTGCTGAATTTTAAACACTTTCTAAGTGTAAGGGGAGGATATTTATAATGAAAGTGATCTGAATGTTTTGTTCCTTGCGGTCAGGGTAAGTTGCAAGTCTTGTCAGCATGTGGCCCGTAATGTGCGCAAGTTTTGTTGAACATGGCAAGAAGTAGCAGCGACATGTGCAACAAGCTCTCTAAATTTCAAGTTGCAAAAGTTTACACGTGGTGTCCCGCTTTACACATGTGTGTGATACCCTTCTACAAGACAAACTTTGTTTGATTCCACAGTTTTCAACTTCTCTCTTCGTCTTCCAAATCCCCTCACTCATACTAAATTCGTCACAGTAGTTTCATTCAAAGCCACGTACGTTGCAGATATTTAAATATACATCATGAAGAAATATTAAAATAATAATCTGATGTGAAAATAATAAAACCACATTTCCAAATACAAAAATATGATAATAATTGATTGTCCAATGCGTGAACTTTTATTAAATTCTATGTATGATAATTTCCTTTTAGCAATTGTGCTTTCATTTAATACCATGCTTTTCATGTATCAGTGTGTTTTATCATAAGTAATGCCATGAGTGATTTCCAAATTATCGATAAATTTACGACTCACAAAGTGAGGAGTGAAATTATCTAGATAATCTGGAAATAAAGAGTGGCATTTCTTAGGACTATTTAACGAATAAAATTAAGCTGTTTACTCACAAATCAAATAAGAACAACACTCATTTACGAATAAATAAATATGTTAACAAATTGGAATACTATTAATTCTTAACAATTCTACATAACCATGTTAATGTATAATGTAATTGTATTGTTATGTAATTATAATATTATTGTGTTTTCTTTTCTTTTTTGTTTTAAGTTATATATTATTACCAAACATCAACTTATTGTAACGGACTGTCAACAGCACGTACGGCGTCCTGCTCGTGCGACCCATATTTGTAAATAACATTGCATGTATCTTACTTTTAGTCTAATAAAGTCCTTATGTATATGTATCTCTACTTTTGTGGTCTTACGGATATTTGCTCTAGATACATCCCTATCCTAAGCCAATATATTCCAATCATCACCTGTATAATTTACCACCGTCAAATCATGGTTATGTTATTCTCCCACCTCATTACTGGCCTACCTACCAGGCTATTTCCCTCTGGTTTTGTTACAAGTTTCCATGTCCGTCTTTCATTTTCCATTTGTGCCACATGTTTCTGCTATCGCAGTCTACGAGACTTAACTGTTCTTATTAGATCTACTTTTCCATAAAGATAATGTAGATCACTATTAAACAGACTTCTCCGTTCACCTGTTTGTTCGTACTTCTTTGGTCAAATGAATTCATAAGGACTTTACCCTCAAATCTCGTAATACTATCTCTTCCCTTAAAGTAAAAGACCATGCTTAACATCAATATAAAATAACTCGAAGAAATATATTTTCAGCATGCATTTCTAGAATTGAGCCTATCTTACGGTAGCTCACTTCTGTTCGTAATTATTGTTCTCAATTCAAAATCTTCCTCATTTATCATTCATTAAATGCCAATTTGTATTATGTAAAGAGTTTCTATGTGCGACGATATATTTGGTTTTACTGATGTTTATTTCTGGCACTAAGTCCATAGTACGTCCTAGCTATCATCTAAAAATATACACCATGTGCAAATTATTCAACAACTCTTTTTAAAGTCACTTGAAGTTTTAACTAAAAGTAATTAAGATTAAGAATAGTTTTCAACATATTTTTACCGAAATCATCTTATTTTGAATTACTATGATTTAAGGAAAAATTAGGCGCACACGTTACACAGAGCATAAATAACGATTTTAATTATTATACAATATGTACTTTTGTAATAAAATCATATAACAAAAAATGAAACTTAAAATAAAATTATATATCCATACAGTGGTCATTACGATTTTCTCTTTTCTCCTGTCTTCATTGTCATAAGTAATGCCACGAGTGATTTCCAAATTATCGATAAATTCAGGACTCACGAAGTGAGGAGTGAATTTATCTAGAGAATTTGGAAATCAAGAGTGGCATTTGTTAGACTATTTAACGAATAAAATTAAGCTATTTACTAAAAAATAATTATTTGAATATAGTTACCGGTGTTTTAAAATATTTATCTACTTAATGTAAATGGCGATGTTTGAAAACAAATTAGAAATGTGAGGATATGTATATTCACTGCAACTCGATCATATTATTTATTGCCAAATAGGATCGCAATATTGTAAGAATGCACTCTAGTGGAGAAATAATGAAACCCATCAAACTATTATAATCAATATTATAGGTTAATCATTTATATTTTGAGAAAAAATCACTGAATCTATTCATTATTTGCTTTATTTGCTATATTCAGTGTATTTGTTGGAGAAAAATAATGATCTAACCTGTTCAGAATATCAAAAAAAGGAGGAGCTTTCTTTATCACAAGAGCAGGAGTTGATAAAGAGAAATCGATAAAGAGCGAGGTGAACCACGACTGTTATTGGTTGTAAAACAAAATTCATTGAAACGTGATTGGTCATTGGCTACCATTTGCGACTACTGTTAAATAGTCCATGTAATATACCCCATGGTGAAATTTCAGATTGTATGAAACCGCGTTATAAGTAACTAGTATATGTTCATCAAATTCAATATATATATATATATATATATATATATATATATATATATATATATATAAAATGAATTCTTGTAAAATTAAAACTAGCGTGACAACATTTATCGTAAGTTTATTTTCCACAATTCTAAAATAAAAGTTCCCATATATAAATTAACACAACACCAGTTATTTGTTTATATAACACAGCTATTTGTACCATTGAATATGCCAATATTCAAAGCTGATAAAGCAGCACAAGTATCAGGGTATATGAAAGATTTAATTTGGCGCAACAAACATATGTCAATAGAAAGCAAAACCCGTATATACAAAACGATAGTTCGACCAGTTATCGTATATGGAGCAGGAACTAGGGCTGATATAACAAAACTAAACAAATAATAAGCACATGCGAAATGAATGTCTTAAGAACTATTTAGGGGAAAACATTATTTGATAAAATACACAACACAGAAATTAGGGATAAATGTCATATTCAAGACATAACCAAATTTATTATGGATAGATAAAAATATTGCAAGGGTCATATAGAAAGAATGGAAGAAAACCGGCTTGCAAAAAGAGCTAAAGAAGATATACCAATGGACGGGAGAAGAACAAGAGGAAGACCAGTCAAGAAATGGATAGACAGTGAATGCACATCCAATACGTCTTCCTCCGAGGAGTGATTTTGGAAATAAACAGGATGAAAATCCTACAAATTAAGTTTAAGAACAAGAAGAAGAAGACGAATATGCCAATTTAAAATTAGGACGTGAAATTTTATAAAAATAAAATAAATAAACCACTGATTTAATATTTTTATTATTATTGTTATTATGGAGTCATTATGGAGTCTTATGGAACAGACATATAACCAGAAAACATAAGTTACAAATATATAATTCAATAGTGAGAAGTACTGTCACATATGTAGCTGAAGTTTGGAAATTCAACAAAAACGTAGAACAAAAACTTGTGTCGATGGAAATGGATTTCTTGAGGAGAGTAACAAGATGTTCAAAATTAGAAAAAATGAGAAATACTGCCATACTACAAAAAAAATGAATATTCAATAGTAGATTATATAAGATACAAGTAATTAAATTGGTATGGGCACGTACGTCGAATGCAGGAAGAAAGGAAACATTGGAATGGTGTCCACCAGGAAGAAGAAGGAAAGAAAGACCGCGAAACTCGTGTATGCAAGAAATAAGAACTGGAATGAGAACTGGAGAACATGGAGTGGATGGATAGAGACGTGTGGAGAAAGAAAAATAAAACTTTAGTCACAGAAAGATATGTAAAAATTAAAAATCCGTATATAAATAATTCTTTTTATTATTATTATTATTATTATCATCATCATCATCATCATCATCATCATCATCATTATCAGCAACGTTAATATAGCATTAGTATTATCTTTACAAGAGCTTCATTACCTCAATGAACGTGATCAATATTATTATATGATAGAAATATTTAAAATCAGTTTTATACTTCTTTAGGCTCGATTCTAAACTAGAAAATAAATATACATTTTTTTCCAAAACTTTATATATTTATATTTCAAGACTTTTTAAAATAAAAAATGTTCTATTTACATTTTATAAAGGTGGGAAAAAATCTTTAAAGAAATTGTGTTATAAGTTTAGAAATTATTAAAATTGCGGCGTTCTTTAAACAATATGTAGTTTGAAATCGGTTAAAAATAGCACGAGGTAAAGAAAATAGTTTATTTTTTATGTTTGTTCATAATCGATAATAATATTTGGATACAATATTGGTAATTTGATTTAGGAACTCCCGGTGAGGATATAAATAGAAGTGAAAACTGGAGTCACTATCATGTTTCGTACGTTTTATACGTCTGCGTTTGGCAGCGCAATATGACAGCGCAGTGTCGCCCAGACAGACGGAAAATGATATTAATATCGCCTTGTTCCTGCCACATGAGTTGACATGCAAATTGTGAAAGTGGGTGGAGAGAGGTGCCACTGGGATCGCACTGTTTCTATCGCCAACACCTAGAATTTAATCATAACTTTCTAAATGTGCAAGTTCTCGCTGCCAGTTCCACCGGACATTGGTTCATATTAATATTCTAAATTAAAATAATGGCAGCACAATTGTCACCGAAATGTCAACTCCAAGTTAGAACTCCAGTCTAATTCTCTGCTCGGCTGTTTTATTCTTTTCGTTCCGACCTCAATCTTCATCTCCACACATTCATTTGTTCTCGTCTTCAAATATTAATCTGATTTTAGTTACTAACACACGATGCTCACAAATTAATTTCACGTTCCACAATAATAAAAACACAATAATTTATAACTTTCAACTTTTCAGTTCAAGACATTGGGCCATAAAAGCAGTCTATCAATTAAATAATACATGTAAGAAATATAATATAACTATTTAACTCATGCCCCAAATGGGAGTCAAGGACCAATCACGTTTCAATAATTTTTTATTTACAATCAATCGCAGTCATGTTTCGCCTAGAATTTACCAACTAAAGTTTATCATAATAAAGAAAGCACCTCCTTTTTAACATTCTGAATAGGTCATAGCATTATTTTGCAGTAACTGACTCCTCAAAATATACGGCTACCAGATTGTATATATAGTGCATGACTGTTAACACATAGCGCATGCGGGAGATAATATAAAAACATTTGTAGCAATTGATTATACCACCAAAAAAAACACTGTTTGCACTCTCTTAAACATATTTTTTCCCAGGTAATAACATTCCAGAAAAATATAATTGCCATATTTGCATCATAGG
Source organism: Diploptera punctata (assembly GCA_030220185.1). Lineage (NCBI taxonomy): Eukaryota > Metazoa > Arthropoda > Insecta > Blattodea > Blaberidae > Diploptera > Diploptera punctata. The sequence continues at coordinate 1,444,684 of JASPKZ010001619.1, read as the reverse complement.
ACATCAGAAATGAATTAATATATAGTTTGATGTGTTTCACGTTTTCTCCACTAGAGTGCATTCTTACAATATTGCGTTATTTGGCAATAAATAATATGATCTGGTTGCAGTGGTGAACAAAAGAAGCAAATGAAGCGTTTCTCATTTGTTTTCAAACATCACCATTTTACTTTAAATGTATAAATACTCCGTATTATAATAACTATATTTAAATAATGATTTGTGAGTAAAGAGCTTAATTTTATTCGTTAAATAGTCCTAACAAATGCCACCCTTGATTTCCAAATTCTCTAGATAAATTCAATCCTCACTTCGTGAGTCGTGAATTTATCGATAACTTGGAAATCACTAGTGGCATTACTTATGACAATTTCATATTAAAAAACTAAAGTAGTGGCGTTGATTGGAAAGTACCCAATAAGAACAAAAATAGTATTATAAGATAAAGTGTTGGAACAGGTTTCATCCTTCCAGTATGTGGGCTGCGTTATAACTTATGAAGAAGAAGAAGAAGACATAAATAAGAAAAATACAGAAATTTCAACATATTTGTGGGACAATCAGACGAACACTGAGGAACAAAGTAAGAAAGAATACGCAGCTAAGATTTTACTCTACGATGGCACTACCAGTGGCGATGTACAGAAGTGTGGCGTGGATCCTGACAGAAAAAAGATAAGTAAAATTCAGGCAGCGGAAATGAGATTCCAACGAGGTGTGAAAGGTTGAACAAGAGAAGAACATATTAGGAATGAGAATATTTGAGAGGAAACAAAAGTACAACCACTTCTTCGACAAATAGAAGAACACAGGAACATTTGGATAGAACATCTGCAAAGAATGGCAAAGTATAGGATACTAAAGATGGCACTAAAGTATAATCCTGGAGGACGAAGATCGGTGGGAGGACCAAGTAAGCGCTGGGCTAGAGAGATGTGAGATCGGAACACGCAAAAACCTAATCCGTAAAGTTGATGATGATGATGACTTCAAGTAATTATAATGTGATAACCTGGATTTAAATTTTATATGTTTCACTTAATTTTGAGAAACCTGAAAATCTTAGCCCTTTTTATATCTAGAGTTTTCAGATGTAGACCGATAGTAGAGTCGTATCATGGCAGCTGCCGCCGTCTTTTTCCTAAAATACTAAACTCCATTGCTCTTTGCCCATCAATTCATATTCCTCATATATATATATATATATATATATATATATATATATATATATATCACCATAGTACATTCACGAATTTAGGCCATTTGTTGACCTGTTTCGGCCTCAAGAGAAATACCATCTCTTCTCGGGAATCTATGCATCCCGATGTACTTGGCATAAATGAGCTGAAAGACAAAATTCGTTACTTTCAGTTATCCATAAAAGAATACCCGCCGTGCGCTGCTAAACGTGTACGGGAATCTACTTATCCGGATCTTCCTGGCGTCGATGAAAAACAAAAATGGTTATTGTGAGTTATCCTTAAAAGACAAACATATGCTGTCGCGGACTTTTCTATAGTTTTTTTTTTTAGATATTCAATTCTGTATACAATAATTATGTGTATTTGTTATGGTTTTAGGCAGCATAAGCCATTTACGCTTACAAAAAGCGACATTTGTTCACATTTTTCACCACAGAAGGTGATTTTTAAGGATGAACGGCTTGAGCATTAAAATTCTCTTATAGCCTATAACCTTTCCGGGAAAATCCTAAACATTTTGCAAAAAGCACCATGACAATCGGATGAATGGTATGGCAGCACGTGCTTGCCCGGGAATCTACTTATCCCGATCTTCTTGGCATCAATTAAAGACAAAAATGGCTATTGTGTGTCATCTGTAAAAGATAAACTGTCGCGAACTTTTTTGTAGAGTTTTTTTTAGATATTCAATTCTGGGTACATTAATTTTATGTATTTGTTATGGTTTAGGCAGCGTAAGCCATTTAAGGGTATAAAAAGGATTTTTTTCACGTTTTTCACAACAAATTGTGTTTTTAAGGGTGTAGAAGTTGAGTATCTCAACTCTCTTATAGCCTATGTTCATCCCGGGAATCTCCTGAACATTTTGCAAAAAACCGCATCACAATCCGATCAACGGTATGGCTGCGCATAAAGTACGAACAAACAAACATTAAATTTGAAGAGAAAAATTTTCGCCTAGACCGGGACTCGAACCCGGGAC